>VYZX01005668.1:339092-457769 GCA_013401335.1 Brachypteracias leptosomus
GATGCTGAGCCCGCGGGGTGGCACCGCGCACAACCCCCCTCCCGGGATGTACACTCGTGAAATCACCGTGGTTTCACGCACGCACACACACCTATCTACCCTCACCACCCCCCTATCCCGCACCCTCACGCGTGGCCGCTGCGCACATGCAGCCCCCCCCTCCCCTCCCCAGCATCTCCCCGCCGATGCTGAGTCCAGAGGGAGGTACTGCACACACCCTTCCCTCTCACCCTCACCCGTGCAAATGCACAATCGTGGAAGCAGCGTGAATGCGGAGCCAGGCACACACATGCATAGCGCAGGGTGTGCATGGGCAGGGGGTTTCCTGAAAGTCCCCCCACCTCCCCCGAGAAGCAGACCCGAGTGAAGGCAGCAGGCTCACACCCCCCTGCACATACCCTCCCACTCATGCGTGCCCCACACACATGCTGTTTGCCACCATGCACCCTCCACACACCCCTGCCCCCTCATCAAGAGATGCAGACCCCAATGAAGGTGCTGCACTAACATTTCCATGCACAACTCCACTAACGTTTCCTTGCACGCCTCCACTAATGTTTCCATGCACACCTACTATAACATTTTCATTCACACCTTCACTAAAACTTCCATGCACGCCTCCACTATCGTTTCCATGCACACCTCCACTAACATTTCCGTGCACACTTCTATTAATGTTTCCGTGCACATCTCCGCTAACTCTTCCATGCACACCTCCATGAACATCCTTGCATGCACCCCATTTGTGAGTGCCACATCCCCTTGCACAATCACCCTCTCACAGGGCACAACCAAAGTGCCACAGGCAGATGTGGACTGAAGTGAAAGCACTGCACTCCCCCCACACACACACACACACAGACACTGCACAAATGAAAGCACGACACACACAAAACACTGCTCCCACACCTTCTTGCATGACCAATGCACAAGTGAGGCAGCCTGCCCACATGTGCACCCACCTTTCCCACTTGACTGCACCCTGCCCATCCATCACACCCCCACGGTGTGTGGGATCACCCCATTTCCCGTTGCAGGTAAAGACCATGAGCTGTCACACGCGTGGGGGGTCTGCAGGGCGATGAGGAAGGATGCCCCCTTGTGCTGTGCACAACGGGAGAAGCTGCAGGGGTGGCCATGCAGCCGGGCCAGGGTTGCCAAGCCAGGGCACCCGCTCCAGTAGTGGCAGGACGGAATTCGGGAGTGCCAGGATGAAATGTGCCAAGGAGGGACGGGAGCCGGGTGTGAGGCTTTGGTGTGCAAAAGGCTGGGACAGGCAGGCCTGGCTGGGCAGGTGCAGGCGTGTGCTGCTGGGGCACGCCAGCAACACATGTGAGAAGGCAGAGCTGGCAGGCAGAGGGCTTCGCTGAGAGCTGAGTTATGGAAAATGACTCTTTCCAAGGAATTGCTAAAATTAAAGCAGCAGCGAGGCCAAACGAGCAAGAGCCAAAGGGGAGGGTGAGCAAGGACAGATGAGCAGCCTCAGGATGAGGAAGGGCAGGGTGGGCAGGAGACCGAGGAGAAGGCTCCCTCAAAGGGCTCCTACCTCCCTCCAACCCCTGCTACTCCCACAGGCAATTGCAAACACCTTGGGGGGAGAATCTGGGGAAAGGCTGATTGATACGGTGGTGGCACTGGCTGGGTACCATGGGGCTGGGGGCCTGGGGGGAGTAGCCCTTCCCAGCCACATCACCCATTTGGCTGCCAGCATGCAGATAAATACCTCTGTTTCCCCAGCCTGGAAGAGACAAATGCCCCTGGAGAAACAGTCTGCTCTCTGCCAGGGGCTAAGTGCCAGCGAGGGGCAGAGACCAGTGCTGACAGGGGCTTTTTGATGAGCCCTGCAGAACCTTATGACTCATTATGGGAGTCCTCTCCCCTCGCCCCCACCTCAGGCAGTGGCTGTGGTGGGGCTGTGGTGCTGCTCCCTGGACATCAGCACTCGTGTCGGCAGTAGGGGCTGTTTCAGCTTCCAGATATCCAAGCTTTCCCAGGACAAATCCCCGTGACTCAGGAAACAGCGCATGCAAGAAAACTCTGCAGAGAGGTCTTGGGAGAAATACTCCCATTGGCATGTTCCCACTTTCCCTGGCATCCCAGGACTTCTCCTGGACTGCAGAAAACAACAGTAGTAACAACAACAACAACAAAACTTTCTTCCTGACCTTCCCTGCTTCTTAAAGGGAAAAAAGAAAATAAAAAAGGAGAAGGTAATCTTCAGACAAACCTACAAAAGCCAACCTGTTTTTTTCCAACTAGATATATGTTGATGAAATTAAAGATATCACCTCTCCCTGCAGTCCTGGCCTCACGCAGACAATGTCACATAGTCAGAGGAAGGGAGCTGGGTGGAAGCCAGGTTTTGTCTAGTTTTTCATTGATACTATTAAAAGCCACTATTAACTGAATGAAAATAATGATGTTTTGTCTGAGAACAAGTTCTATAATTAATTATCTGTTTATTGTTGCTGGTTTTATCCCTGAAGAATAATCAAAATGTTGAGGGTCTGGGGGAATTTGTGATAGTTAATAGCAAGCCCTCAAAAAAAGAAGAGAAAATTAAGAGCAGAGAGGCGATGTGTCCAAGGCTGTTCAACAGGTTGCAGCAGAGCTGGAGAATGGTCCTCCTGCCCAGAGACTCTGGACCATATCAGAACAGTCAAGAAAACAAAGGAGAGGAAAGAAAATCCTAACCCCTTTTTCTCCTTCATCATCGTATCAGCCCAGCTGCCAGCCAGGATCAGGGCTGAAAAATTAGGAGTAAAAGCTGTGCGGGAATCAGCAGCTCTCAGATGCCACTGGGAAATGTGTCAGGAGAGCAGGTGGTTTTGTGGGGACAGGACTGGAAAGATACTGCAGCACAATTAGGTCCAGGAAGAGAGGTGGACCTAGGGAAATGATTCTGCACTAGCTTATGGGCCAACATCAGGCCATCATTGTGGGCTGTTTTTCCCATCCACTGTATCCCAATGGGACCCACTTGGAGAAAGCAAGGGGCTCATCACAAGCCTGTACATTAATGTCCAGCAAGGCAACTTGCACCAGAAACATCACTCTGCCCCATTACATGCTGCTCACTTACCTCCAGCAGCAGTGGTACCTCAAGCAGGAGAGTGGATGCTTCACAGCTGGAGGGGAGAGTACAATAGAGCTGAGCCATGGTCAGATCTGGAACTTTTTGGGCTGAGCCTGGCCAGCTGTAAAGCAACACAGATCCCACAGACACCCACGGCCAAAGCTCAGGGGACAGCACTTGCCTGGTTGAACCCTAAAGCTGAGCATATATAAGATGAGAGTCTAAGCCAGTGTCTTTCCGAACCATTTATTTGATACTTTGTGGCAAACATCTGTCTAAATTACTCACAGATTATTCAACCATCGGGAGAGCTGATTGAATGATTACTGGTGAATCATGTTGTTCAAAGCAAAGTGCCCAAATTCCTACACTGGACTACTGGCATGCAACACGCAGATGAGTTTCAGTCCTCCAAAAATCCCTGAATTCACATGAGCCCCTAAGTCTGCGCTCCTCTCTCATGGCTTCCCCAAAATATCTGCCCCTTGCCTGACCCTTTGCCACTGGCAGGAGCAAGGTGAATAGGAGACGTGGGGAACCATTCCTTGAATTCCTGCTGGACTTCAGGCGAACAACAACACAGCAGGCTGAGCTAGGAGCCTTGTCTCTTGCCTTTGCACAAAAGAGATTCTCTGGAGGGGGAAAAACCCCACAACAATGGTGAGGAAACGTACAGGGTAGGGAAAGAAAGCAGCTGACCTGGCATGCTGCAGGCCAGAAAAAAGTACTAATGATCTTGCATAGAAGCAGGAAAAGATGGGAGCTATGGAGCCGACGAGCTTTTTACCAGCCCGATTTAATCATCTTCTCAGCAAATGCTCCCCACGAGGAACAAGAGGGGAAAGCAAGATCATGAAAAGATTGCAGGCAAAGGAATTCTGCTGGTACTCCTGGACTGATTAAAATTCCTCAGGACTCATGGCAGGAGAGATTATTTTATGTAAAACTTCACCTTGTCTTTATTACATTTGCCAAACTTCTTCCTGTGTAGATAGCAGGGAACGGCAGGAGGTGCGTGCGAAAGGCAAAGATGGAGATAATAAGTACAGACTTGGCTGTAGCTTTCCAGCCTGTTACCCATTTGCCTGGGAAGACTGATGGTGGGTGACTGTCTGTGTGCATGTACACAGCAAGGTGAGAGGGAGGAGAAGCTGTGGGGATCTCCCAGAGCCTGGACAGGGTATGATGTGGCCATATGTGCGTGCAAAGATTTGTGCGGGAGAAAACCTTGGATGCAACCCTGATCATGGGCATCAAGTGGCTCAGAGGTGAGTAGTTAACGTGATTTGGGATGCAGAGGGGTGCAGAGGGAACAAGGTCCCACCGGCCAGCTAAAATATGTGAGGAAAGTTTCCACGTGCAGCAAGGATGTCAGGGTCAGTGCACACTGTTATCAAACTGATCCTGGAAAACAGAGATTGGCATATGGCAAGACCCCTCGCTGCTACTGCCGGGTAAGATTTCGATGACAAAGTACCGCCTGACACCTGTTATAAATAACGTCTGTCCCATCACCCACTCAGCACATGGCCCACTGCTGCCAGCTCCTCACTCGGAAGAGGCTCAGTGTGGAATGAAAGCCATATTTGAAATATATTTTTGCATATGTCTTTCTGAGTGAGGAAGAACAGGAGAGGGATCTGGAAAAGGTTTCCCCCAGCACTTTTTTCCCCTTAGTGCCACAAGCGCAACCTCACGTAATCTTGGGCAAGAACTGAGACCTTATAGTGATCATGTCACCGTGTCATGAATATTCTGAATTACAGGTTGGGTGTTGCAATGCTTCTGGAATTGGGAAATCAGCACCGTAATCCTTTGTATTTGCCAGGCAGGGTGTTTTTTCTCCATCTTACAGGAGAGGGCCAGTGCTGTCCCACTGTCAGGATAGGTGGTCATGGAGGTGTTCAGAGGAATATGACTGCCACAAGACACACACAGGCCAGTGCACATCTTCAGGAAGGGACCCAGGCATCCTGCCTCTGGCTCCTCCTGTATCAAGTTTGCCCCAAACCACCATCGCATTTGCAGTCTTTTACACATGGCAGAGGTGCTTCTATTTCCACTGAGAAAGCAAGGATGTTCTGATGGTTGTGGCTCTTGCCTGAACTGGGAACCCCTGCCACAAAACCCTACCAGTTGCCAGCCACGTGTGAGCCCATCCCAAGCTGTGGTCCCTGCTGGCAGGGCTGGTACATCCCCCATGATCTCTCTGTAGATTAACACCTTGAGGCAAGCCAGCATCTGCTGCAGCATGGCTCCTTGCTCTGGTTGCAGAACTGGATTCTATCATGAATCATCTTTCTCACATAGAAAGCAGAAGCCAAGGATTACAGTGGTTTGAAGTTTTTAGCATGAAAAGGTTGAGTTTAAAAGAAAAATGTGAAAGAGCTGCATTTTGAGTGTCTTTTAGTGAGGAGTCTGCAAACATCTGCCCCCATGATTTTCAAAGGGGGTTTTTTTTGAGGAAAGGAGATTAATTTTGTTTCACTTTCTCTCTTTTTGCCTTTAGCTGAAAAGCATGATCCCCCCAGAAAAAAATTATGGGGAATGTCAGGAAAAATAAAAGGTGACTCAGTTTCAAACTCTGCAGGTCAGAAACACCTGGAAAACATCAGTGCCAGGTGCAGGGAGCAGGCAAAGGAGAGGAGGAGAGAGCTCTTTATCTCTGCCATCATCCCCTGTGAGCTCCCATTTGCTGCATTCAGGGGGAAGGGTCACAGTGGGAAATCACAGTCCCAAACACAATGTCTGGAAAGAGATGCCACCACCACCTCCATTCCTATGCCCCCACTATTGGGCTCTCAATGAATACTAACCTTTTAAAGATGCATTTCCTGTAACGATTTGCTGGGTTTCTCCTCCTTAGCCTTGAGGGTAAACTTCTGTAAGCCCAGAAGCTCAACCAAGCAAGTGAAATCCTCCTGGGCTAAGCCACATCCTCACCCCACAGCTCCTTGATACCTCTATGTGGGACACATCCATAGGATGAGAATGGGTGTCTTTGGTGACTAACAAAGACAGTATGGACACAGCTATGCACCATACAGTCCTTATATAGCAAAGGAGAAACACCCTCTCTTCTTGCTGCTCCTGTATCCTCCACCAGCTTGCTTCATCTCCTCTCCTTCATTAGCTGTACCCGAGCCATCCCTTCCTTCAGCCTCACCACTGCCAAACTGGACAAATGTTTGCTTTTTTTCTCCCACAACCTGGCAAAACCACAGGGCATTAAGCACACCTGCCTGTTTACCCCATGTTGAAATGTCTCACTTGTGACCCTTTACCATTGGGGGTTTTTTTCGGTATAGACTCATTTGGCTCCTGCTCAAAACTGAGCAGCAGACCCTTTCTTTGCAAAAATACCAGAATAGGACATTAAGACAAATTTCATAACTGCTTTTTATTATGTCCTCAGAGCACGAAGGGCATTGACACATTCCTGTTCCCAAAACTTCAATTTTGATAATTTCCAATTGAAAAGCATCTCCTTTATTTTTCTTCCAAAAAGTTTCAAACAGTCTCAGCTTGGAGTCTTTTATCTGAGCCCAAACACAGCTGTTTTCATGAGAAAACTGATGGGTGTCTTCTTACTGGTCTTGCATGATATCACCTGTCTTGGGAACACCTTGCTGCCTGTGACATACATCACTGAGGAGCAGAAACACCAGTCCTGAGGGCATTCGACAGCTATCTGCTGGGAAGACCTAATGGTCCAAATATTCTCCCTGAAATGCAAAACTATCCTGACCAAAACTGTTCAGCTGTGACTTCCTGAAAGGTGTTGAAAAATCTGGCAAGGCGCAGAAAAGCCCATGAAATTTCCTTGGGAAATTGGGCCTGCATCACAAAAGGCTGCCGAAATTTCTCAGTTTTGTCCAGGTGGAAATTCAAGCTCTCACGAGAAACAAGAAAATCCACATCTCCCCTGATACCTCAATGCGAAACAGCAACTTAGCAAAAACTTCAGGTGCTGTAAATTTTGATTCCTTGACAGCCACTTTAGCAGAACTTCCCACCTAGAGGGGAGAAACTCATTATACTTGCAGAGCTTCTTTGTTTGAACTGAAAAAAGCTCCCATGGAAGTTTAGGGGTTATTTTGGAGCTGGAGGAGGCTGCAGTTGAAATTTTGATGTTCCGGAGCGTTCAAGGAGGGATTTGAGGCTGCAACCCCCCTCCTGCACGAAGAGTCTTAATCCCCTAGGACAGGCATAGACTTTTGCCCCTTCGTGCCTCTTTGCTCGGATGCTGCTAGAGATGTGCCAGCAATTTCCAGCCATCCTCACACACCTACTGTCTCGTTAGCAGCAGGATTCACTTGGCATATAAGAACTGCTGCTAAGCGGTGAGGATGCAGCCATCGCAGGTGATAAGAGGAGCACTTTTCCAGCAGGGTCTCAGGGGAAGGAGAGGAAATACAAATAAAAGGGCTTTTTTTTTTTTTTTTTTTCCTTCATTCGACAGCTCCTGCCACCCTCGTTGAGCCGGGGCTGGTTCTCCTTGCTTGCAGTGCCATCTCCCGGCAGGGCCCGCCCGGGGACTGGCCGCGGATGCTCAGCGCTTGCGGAGTGGCTGCGGGGACTGGAGGGGTGCTCATTTCAGGGGGACAATGATCAACCTGGGCTCCTTCAGCCTGGCAGGGGCTGGGCTCAGCACCGAGGGTCTGAGCTTGCAGGGAAAATAAAATAATAATAATAAATTTTTAAAAATACCCCGACAAAAAACCCCACAAAACCCCCCCCCAAAAAAACCCAACAAAACCACACACACAAAAAAAACCAACTAAAAAACGTTTTCTCAGACCTTTTCCTGCATTATTGTAAAAAACCCCTTGTATGCGGAGCTCCTGGATGAGAAGATTTCTCTGAAGTGTAGGATAACAGACCCCCTTGCTAAATCTGATGCCTGGACAGGTGGGGAAGAGGGATAGGGAGGTGATTCTGCCCCTCTGCTCTACTCTGGTGAGATCCCACCTGCAGTGCTGTGTCCAGCTCTGGAGTCGTCAGCACAAGAAAGACATGGAGCTGTTGGACTGGGTTCAACAGGAGGAGGGCACAAAAATGGTCAGAGATCTGGGCATCTCTCCTGTAAGGACAGGTTGAGGGATTTGGGGTTGTACAGCCTGGAGAAGAGAAGGCTCTGGGGGGATCTTATTATGGACCTTCAATACTTAAAAAGGGTCTATAAGAAAGATGGGGACAGTATTTTTAGCAGGGCTTTTTGTGACAGGACGAGGGGTGATGGTTTTAAAACAAAAGAGGGGAGATTCAGACTAAATATAATGGAGAAACTTTTTACAGTGAGGGTGGTGAAGCACTGAAACAGGTTGCCCAGAGAGGTGGTAGAAACACCATCCATGGAAACATTCTAGCTCAGGTGGGACAGGCCTCTGAGCAACCTGACTAAGTGGAAGATGTCCCCCCTCGCTGTAGGGAGGTTGGACTAGATGACCTTTAAAAGTCTGTTCCAACCCAGAACATTCTATGATTCTATGCTGGACATTGCAGCATGGTGTAAATGTAAAGGTCCCTAGGCAGTTCTGAGGGTAAGGATGTGCTGTGCTCTCATGCTGTCTGTTTCCTTGTTCTTATCCTGCGTCTGCAAATTACCAAGCAATGAGCCCTGGGCTCTGCGGGTGCTCCTGGGAGAGCTGTGGTAATATGGAGAAGAGTTGAGAAGCACCTGTTTCCACAGCTCCAAGTGGCTCTTGCTCTATGAGAGGTTTTGAGCACCAGTTTTGCTGCTGGGAGTGTGTACTTGGATTTAGAAGTGTGGGAGCTCTCATCTGAGATCTGTGCTGGCTGCTGCAGCAGGGCTATACTCAGGACAGGACTTGAGTCCCAGTGTGAAATGCACTTGGGATATCTGTGGAGACGGAAGGGTAGGGGTAACAGGCATCCTGAGCCATCTAGTAAGACTAGTGTTTCCTTAAGATATATAAACCATCAGATAAGGCAGGTAGAGGCAAGAGGAGAGATCAGGGAGCAGACATGCAACCACATTTCCTTATGGGTCTGTATCCCAACCTATCCCCACTAGCAACCCCCTCTTGGCTCTGACTATGCCCAGGTCAACAATATCCTATGTGTGCATCCCAAGGACTGGATTCTTCTCCTAGTCTCCTGCCACCTCTGAGCCAGCCAGGTAGCAAACCTCAGTTTGGGACTTTGCCTTTCTCTACCTTTCAGCACCTCCCAAGCTTCTGGATCCTGTTGGCGCCAGAGAAAAGATGTCTTCTCCCTGTCCCCACCCCTTGATCAGCACCATTTCAAGCCCATGCTATGAACATGCTGTAACCCTGGCACATGGGATGTAACAGCTCCTGCCATGTCACTCTGTGTTGTAAGAAGTAATAATAAATACTTGCACGGACCTCTCCTGTAGACCACAGCTGTACTTAGAAGTCTCTGTGGAGGTCAGGGCTTTGCATGAGGTGTGCTGGGTACTAATGGCTCTCCCCACAGTGCTAATTTAAGTAGGGATGGAAACAAAAGCATATCAACTCTTATTTTCAGGTAACGGGCCAAGAGGAGAGCGGTGAGAGCATTTTGCTAAGCAGTGAAGATCGGGCTGTTGGATTCCTTTCCCTTCTTTTCTGGCTCAATGTTTTGGCTTTTCCTCCTGATACATCCTTCAGGCTCTGGGAGCCATGAACCCAGAAGTGGGTGCAGAAGTGAGTCCACACTCTCTCTAGGTCAAGGATGAATCGTCCTTTTATTCAACAACTTGGTAAATCATCTTAACCCACTTATGGACCATGGATAAGCATGGGAGACTCACTGTTCTCTTGACCTCTCTGTATCAATACAGGCTGTTTTCTAAAAGAGGTACAGAAGTCCTGTGTTTGATGCAGGACTCAGGCTGGCAGCAGGGACCAGGTTTGCACCAAACAAGAAGTCAGACCAGATGATCAAAATGGTCCTTGTTGGCCTTAAAGTTTATGAATGCTCTTTAAAGGCTTGGGAGCTCTGCTTCGGTCAGTTGGTTTAAGAAAAAAAACAACTTTGAATTTCGATTGCTTTTCCATTCAGCTAAATCCCAATTCAATTTCTTCTGGACAAGTTTATCATCTTCCTCCTGCCAGCCAAGCGCTTTAATCTCTAACATTGTCTTCTGTTGCCCATCTAGTTCAGTCTGCTTCAGCCTTTTCCAAGCAAACACAGATGAAAAGGGCNCGGGAGGTGATTCTGCCCCTCTGCTCTACTCTGGTGAGATCCCACCTGCAGTGCTGTGTCCAGCTCTGGAGTCGTCAGCACAAGAAAGACATGGAGCTGTTGGACTGGGTTCAACAGGAGGAGGGCACAAAAATGGTCAGAGATCTGGGCATCTCTCCTGTAAGGACAGGTTGAGGGATTTGGGGTTGTACAGCCTGGAGAAGAGAAGGCTCTGGGGGGATCTTATTATGGACCTTCAATACTTAAAAAGGGTCTATAAGAAAGATGGGGACAGTATTTTTAGCAGGGCTTTTTGTGACAGGACGAGGGGTGATGGTTTTAAAACAAAAGAGGGGAGATTCAGACTAAATATAATGGAGAAACTTTTTACAGTGAGGGTGGTGAAGCACTGAAACAGGTTGCCCAGAGAGGTGGTAGAAACACCATCCATGGAAACATTCTAGCTCAGGTGGGACAGGCCTCTGAGCAACCTGACTAAGTGGAAGATGTCCCCCCTCGCTGTAGGGAGGTTGGACTAGATGACCTTTAAAAGTCTGTTCCAACCCAGAACATTCTATGATTCTATGCTGGACATTGCAGCATGGTGTAAATGTAAAGGTCCCTAGGCAGTTCTGAGGGTAAGGATGTGCTGTGCTCTCATGCTGTCCGTTTCCTTGTTCTTATCCTGCGTCTGCAAATTACCAAGCAATGAGCCCTGGGCTCTGCGGGTGCTCCTGGGAGAGCTGTGGTAATATGGAGAAGAGTTGAGAAGCACCTGTTTCCACAGCTCCAAGTGGCTCTTGCTCTATGAGAGGTTTTGAGCACCAGTTTTGCTTCTGGGAGTGTGTACTTGGATTTAGAAGTGTGGGAGCTCTCATCTGAGATCTGTGCTGGCTGCTGCAGCAGGGCTATACTCAGGACAGGACTTGAGTCCCAGTGTGAAATGCACTTGGGATATCTGTGGAGACGGAAGGGTAGGGGTAACAGGCATCCTGAGCCATCTAGTAAGACTAGTGTTTCCTTAAGATATATAAACCATCAGATAAGGCAGGTAGAGGCAAGAGGAGAGATCAGGGAGCAGACATGCAACCACATTTCCTTATGGGTCTGTATCCCAACCTATCCCCACTAGCAACCCCCTCTTGGCTCTGACTATGCCCAGGTCAACAATATCCTATGTGTGCATCCCAAGGACTGGATTCTTCTCCTAGTCTCCTGCCACCTCTGAGCCAGCCAGGTAGCAAACCTCAGTTTGGGACTTTGCCTTTCTCTACCTTTCAGCACCTCCCAAGCTTCTGGATCCTGTTGGCGCCAGAGAAAAGATGTCTTCTCCCTGTCCCCACCCCTTGATCAGCACCATTTCAAGCCCATGCTATGAACATGCTGTAACCCTGGCACATGGGATGTAACAGCTCCTGCCATGTCACTCTGTGTTGTAAGAAGTAATAATAAATACTTGCACGGACCTCTCCTGTAGACCACAGCTGTACTTAGAAGTCTCTGTGGAGGTCAGGGCTTTGCATGAGGTGTGCTGGGTACTAATGGCTCTCCCCACAGTGCTAATTTAAGTAGGGATGGAAACAAAAGCATATCAACTCTTATTTTCAGGTAACGGGCCAAGAGGAGAGCGGTGAGAGCATTTTGCTAAGCAGTGAAGATCGGGCTGTTGGATTCCTTTCCCTTCTTTTCTGGCTCAATGTTTTGGCTTTTCCTCCTGATACATCCTTCAGGCTCTGGGAGCCATGAACCCAGAAGTGGGTGCAGAAGTGAGTCCACACTCTCTCTAGGTCAAGGATGAATCGTCCTTTTATTCAACAACTTGGTAAATCATCTTAACCCACTTATGGACCATGGATAAGCATGGGAGACTCACTGTTCTCTTGACCTCTCTGTATCAATACAGGCTGTTTTCTAAAAGAGGTACAGAAGTCCTGTGTTTGATGCAGGACTCAGGCTGGCAGCAGGGACCAGGTTTGCACCAAACAAGAAGTCAGACCAGATGATCAAAATGGTCCTTGTTGGCCTTAAAGTTTATGAATGCTCTTTAAAGGCTTGGGAGCTCTGCTTCGGTCAGTTGGTTTAAGAAAAAAAACAACTTTGAATTTCGATTGCTTTTCCATTCAGCTAAATCCCAATTCAATTTCTTCTGGACAAGTTTATCATCTTCCTCCTGCCAGCCAAGCGCTTTAATCTCTAACATTGTCTTCTGTTGCCCATCTAGTTCAGTCTGCTTCAGCCTTTTCCAAGCAAACACAGATGAAAAGGGCCATCTCAGGACAGGCAGCTCTGCCTGACAGCCAACTTGCCCCAAACCCTATGTCAACTCTGCCAGAAGCAGGGAGGGGTTGTGGGGTGAGGAGCTGGTTGGCACCATACTCAAAACCATGGTCAATAGCCTGTATCCCAAGCATCCTTAAAAGTAAGGCTGGAAGGGAAAGGACTGCCAGGGATAGATTAGTGCTGGCTGCTGACAGGGAATCAGCCAGGCAAGAAAAAGAACTGAGAAAAGGAGCAAGATGAGATGTGAATGCACTCAACTGCAGGGGAACAATGTTTCTTGTACCAGCAATGAACACAACAACAGCAAAGGCTTTGAATGTAAGTATCCTGATTTTTAAAAGTGTGACCCTGCTGCTGCTGTAACACATGTGCTTGCAGATAAAGGGTGTTTTGGGAGGGGTGTGAAAAGCAGTGCACAGTTCCCCAAGTAATTTTGTTTCTTACACAGAGTTCTGCAGTGTGGGAGTAGCAAGTACAAGCTGCACCATGATGTTGCAAGGGATGTGGTCAGCACAGTGTGCACCAAAATCTTGGCCTTTGCTTAGGGAGATTGTGAATGAATGAATATCCTCTGATGGACTCCTTGTAGACCAGAGCTTTCTCCTCTTGCAAAGGCTGCTGAGGACATCTGCCAGCCTTGAGCTGCAGAGCAGAGGTGAGGAAGAGAATGCAGCTGGAAACAGGCAGCAAAATGGTGCAGAAGGGGTCTGAAGGCAGCTACACATGTGATGAGCTGGTGGAAATAATTAATTTGAGGAGGAGATGACACTTCCAGGAAAACTTCAGTGCCTGGAATCTTGGGCACACTGACAGTCTATGGGGTGGTCCTGGGGCACCTATCAGCAGCCCAGCTCTTGTGTTCCTGTACCTTGTCTCTGTCATCAGTTACATGGAGGGCTATCCTGTGCTTACATGTGGGGGGTCCTGATTTCAAAGCAGTCCCCACAAGCCCTCCTGCAGCACTACTAGGCTGCCTGGGATGTAGGACAGGGGCTATTTATTGTCTATCCACCACCCAGACAGCATGGGTGGGAAGAGTGAAGACCCTACGAGCATTAAAAGTCTTTCTGCTAGGAGAACCTTTCTCTACTTGAGCTCCTCTCAGCAAGAAACAGTCCTCGATAAAACTCTTTTAGCAGCACTGATGGCAGACTGAAGCAGAGCAGCAAACACAACCCCAGCAGGAGACCGTTTAGGTTATTATTTTAATTAATTGCACATGTAGCTAAACTGAAAGAAAAATAGAGACGTGACACCCAATTATTCAAATCAGTTCCTGCCAGTCACACACCACTGCTGCTACTGCAGTCCCAGTGCGAAGTTCTGCCCTCTGCTACCTCCAGAAATGCCAGAGATTTGCATCTCAAGGTTGGCAAGATGTTGTCTTGCAACTTTTCTTGCTGTGCAGTAGGGATGAGGAATTGTAAATCTACCAGCGTGGTCCCACAGGGGTTGCGTTTCCTAGAGCTGGTGAATTAGCCTCTGCTGTGGCAGAGTTTTCCCCCCAAAGTCTTGTTCTTCACAGTGCAGCACAGACTGCTTCAGACAAGCTTCTCAGTGACCTAGGAAGACACTGGAAGATGCAGTCCCACAGCCAGGAGAAGTACTCTGAGAACAATAGGCATTGGGCTCCTGGAGAGAAGTACCCTCAAAGCAGTGCCCAGCTCCAAGGAGATGCTAACCTAGCTCCAGTCACTTGGGATGAGTTCAGAAAGCTAAAACAGAGTGCTTCGGGCTGTCAGAGCTGAATGTTTTCTTCTGTAGTGACCAAAATGTGAAAATTAGACTGTCAGGCTTTTCAGGACTGGTGCTTTTGAACAAAATTGCCCCTGGGGAGCAGGTGTTGCTGGGATTTACAGCTGCCTGTTCCTGTTCTCCACCATGGGGCAGATGTGCCTATTTCTGTTCAGCGGTGCCTGGCAAAAATCCCTCTTCAGTCCCTAAGTAACAACGCTGGGACTGTGATTTCCGAATGGACTCTCAGTGAGCAGAAATAAGGTGGTTTCTTGATTTCCTGTAGTACGTTTTCCCTGAAGCAGAAGCTTGGTGATGTCTCTGGTGATGCCTCTGCTGGAGAAAATTCAGATATTTCAGAAGAATCATAGAATCATTGTGGTTGGAAAGGACCTCTAGAAAGGAAAACACCCATCTCTGGTCACCTCCAACATGCCTGTGAAGCCCATCAAGGCCACCCATCAAGGTGCTCAGCGCAGCCCAGCTTTGCTTTGCAGCTCCGCAGGGTACAGCCATTTCCCCAACTCTATATCTGTGGCAACCAGTGGGGATGAGAGCTACACCAGCAAAACCCATCAGACCCTGTCCCCAGGGGACCTTCTGCACAAACAGGGCAGGTGAATGGGGAATTTGCCTGATTTTATTCTATTTTTTTTTAAATCAGTCTAGTGCAAACTGGTAAGCTGCCTGTTCTCCTGCATCATTAGCTCGGTGGGGCAGGGGCCAGGCTCTCCCCTGTGCTGCTATGCTTCTTCACTCCAATGGTCTAGCTGCTTAACAAGTCAAATTAAGCTGCCAGCCATGCCTCTCCATTTGCATTTCCCTTTGAAGTTTGTTCTTGTATCTGAGACCTGGAAAAGGTCTGTGGTGTCCGAAAACCAGTTAATTTTTTTCCAACTATGCTAGTTAGTCTGATAGAAGATGTTAAATTTCCCTTAAATTCTGCTTTTACCTAGGTGCTTGAATGGTCACAGTAATGAAACCACCACCACCTTCTTCCTGCGTGTGCAAGTAATTTGCTTGTCACGTTATTCATAGTTATCTCCTGGCTACCTGTTGGCCCTCTGCCTCCACCCACTGTGTCTCACTCCATGGTCTCACTGTAAGCCCTTCACAGAAGATGCTCTCCCTGGGCTGCCCTGTGAGGCAATGGGGAACAATTTTAACTGTCTCGCTTTAGACGTGGATGGAGTTAATTAATGTAATTCCCCTTCTCCCGACAGCCTCTGTCCCAGTGAGGCTCGCTGCAGCAGAGCAGACTACCAGAGATTTCCTGCAGGTGCCCCTGCCTTATGGGGCACCTTTTTGAGCTCTGGACCTTCACAACTGATAGGTCTGCCCTGGCATAGTGGGAGGGAGACCTGACAGAGAGGTGAAGTGCCTGTTTCCACTCTGGGAGCAGTAGCCTGGGGGTTGAGCAGACTCTTCCATGGCATGGTTTGCCTCACCAAGAACAACGCTGCTGCAACGCGGCTGCAGCAGAGCTGGGGCGATGCCTGCTCCAGAGGAGTCCTGCCTGCTGCTGTACCAACAACACAACATCAAAGCATGATTTCACAGTTAACAGCTTTCTAGGTGAGGCTTTGATCACAGCCAGTTTGATCCCAGACCCCACACTCCTCCTGCCGCCTTCTTTACTGTTACAAAGACATTTTTCAAAATTGCGAGTTTTTATTTTTAAATCAGTGCTCTCCTGGAGTGGTGCTAACATCTCTCCTTCCCACAGAGCTGGGGCTCAGGTCCCGCCCCACTCAATTCCAGCTTTGTAAGGACATTTTACCCTGCCCCAGATTTAACCTGCCAATCTGGTGTCTTCTTTAGGGAGGCCAAAAAAAAACCAGGCTAAGGACAAAATTTCTCCTGCAGCCTTCGCTGGAAGGATTGTCATTAAAAAATACACTTTCCTAAGACCTTGCCTTGACTACCTACATAGACAAGCATGCTTCCTCAGTTCCTTTGTGAATTCAAAAAGGTAGGTAGAAATGCTTGTAGCCCTGCCTCATATGCTGCCTGGGTCACCAGTTGGTGATAGGTAGGAGAGAGAGGTTTTTGGGAAGTTTCAGGGCTCCTTCCCGCATTGGGGCACCTCTCGAGTCTTGCAGCTGCCCCACAGCAGCTGGGCTTCAGCTCCACACTGCAGCCTGCACCAAGCCCCTTCCCCATGAAATCACATCCCCCCAGACTCACTGGATACAGGGAGAAGCACAGTACCAGCCTGGAATGCTCAGGCTTATGCACCTCCTGAGCCTGCAGCAGATTCGCAGCAGTTATGGTTGATCTCACGTGCAATGTGAGTATGAAGTCAGCCATCCCTTCAAAAGCTGCTTTTTCCCTTCTTGAAATGCTGGAGAAAGTACTTATGTGTAAAAAACTCAGAAGTCACCCCAGGTCTGCTCTCCTTCACTTGTGATTAGCTCCAGAGCAAAACAGCCCTTCCCTGTCTCCCTCTCATTGGGTTTTCACATGTACCAGGGCTATTTTCAGCCCCAGATGTTGTTATGGGTCAGATCACTGCTGAGGGAAAGCAGAGCAGTGCCACCAGCCTATGGTGTGCTCAGTGCAGTGCCATGCTGAGTGTTGGTGATACTACAAGCTCATTGGAACCTTGCTCTCTATGCCTCTGGGGCTTATGCCTGCCACTGGCCAGCTCTGCCCAGAGACAAGAGCAAACATTCAAGGCTGATCCAAAATGATGGGAATAGATATGAGTCTGTGTGAATGTCCTTAATCCAGAGTCATTCCTGAACAAGGATGGGGAGAAACCACTTTCCAGTGCTGCTTTAGCAACAGTAGCTCTTCACTGACTGTGTGGAGCCTCATGTTTTCCTCTCCTCTCTCTCAGATGTGGAGAAACAAGGCAGGTTCCAGTACACGTCATGCCTCAGACTATGCAGTGTTTCAGTGGCACAGACTTGAGGAAGAGCTGCTGAGCTCCAGTCAGGTGCACCAACCAGCACACCACCCATCCTGGTGTCAGCCCAGCTTGGTTCTTCCTGCACTAGTAGACCCTCTCTGGGCCATATCCTTGACCTCCCCCAGCACTGCAAGGCATTCTGGGCTGTGGCTGGGGATGTTGCTCCAGCCTGGGAGGTGCACGAATGAAGTCTGTTCAGGCAGATTCATCAACCTCCATGGCTTATAGCCCAAACAAGACCATATCCTATCCTAAAGGAAGTGGAGCAATTTTCACTTTTTTTTTTTTTTAATATTGACAAAATCCAAAAGAGCTTCTGAAAGTGAGACTTGCAGGCAAATCATGATGAGCTGGTGCCTCATGCCTTGACCTTCCAGGGCAGAGCAAGGGCTCACTGGCTGGAGTGCTGACTGGGCTTCTGGCTTGCTGAGTGGCCATCAGCCCATGTAACAAGCTGAATCAACTCTTATCAAGTTCACCAGGCTTCCACCAGCCTTTCCTGCACCTCCAGTGGCTGCCAGCCTGGGCTTTACCTACCTTCCTCATCTTCCACAGCACCCAGAACACACTTTAGTACATGCATTGAAGTAACACTTCTGCTTGGGAGGGCTTAGAAAAATCTCCCTTGCATCATTCCTCAAATGGACAACATCACCAAAAGAAAAAAAACAAACATACAAACAGCAAACCCAAACCAGCTCTATTACAGGATTTATTGCAGAATTATTACAGGGAAAGAACGAGAAACTTTTCCAAGTCAGACCAATTTTCTCCTGCCTCCTCCAGAAAGTATGAAGATTAATCCAGAGCCCAGTAGACCAGGTAAGAATCCAGCCTCTGCCACAAGGAAGTTCTTTCAAGTTCTGAGTGGGGAGTGGTGGAAGAGAACCTCTCCTCCGAGAGGAGATGGCTGTGATGGAAAGATGGCTCTGAGGAAGGGCAGGCTTGGCTTGAGACAATGTCTGCAGACGGCTCAGATTTATTTGCAACAGGCAAGTTTTCCAAAACAAAAGGAGAAGTTCTTTCAGTAGAATCCAAACCTTTTGCCAGAAAGGTATCATTTTGGTAACATATTTCGGGGAAACCATTCAATTTGAAGTTTAGATTTATACCTTATATTCATTCTTATTGTGACTCACCCACAATATGTTGTGTAATATATATCACACACTCAATTTGCATGCTGAATTTTAATATAACAAAAATGCTGAGAAAGTGTCACTTCAATTTTCCAGAAAAGCCCTGAGGAATGTTTGCTTGACCAGAAATTTACATTTTTCATTCCTATTTGGAACAACAACAACAAAGAGGTCAATATTTCCCACGAAATGGGACTCTGGGGCTCCAACCTGCTCTCCTAGACAGTCTGGGGAGAGCAACTTTAAAGACAGAGCAGGCAAAATACTCTTGATGCTTTCTGTTCCCCGTTCTGTCCTGCACAGTAACAACCGACGTCTTCAAAAGAAACAGCTCCTCGAAGTCGCAGGAAGAGCAAAAACCCTGAAACAGACCCACCGTGCCCCGAAACCATTCCTCTTCAGAGAGCACTCCCTCTGGGCAAATGAACTTCAAATAATTCCTCCCTCTCTCCCCCTCGAAAGAAGCCCTAATGACACCTTGTCCGTGAATTTAATGTGTTTTAAACTATCTCCATGCCTGGCCACATACTTGGAATGTCCCCTAAGGACTGCTAAAAAGTCACAAGCAGGGGAAAAAAAAAGAAAAAAGACAAAAGCTTCAGTCTGGGTCCCTGGGCTCCCACCCCCGCATTGGGGAGGGTTTGCTGGTGCTTTGCTTTACCTTTTGCACACCCGGGCAAGGCTCCTGGTGGATGGAGCTGGGCATGAAAGCAGCTCTGGGACACCAGGCTGGGTTTGAACTTTTCACCATTTTTTTTTTCCCCCTCCCACCGTCTTGAGGGGGAATTTTTCTTTTTAGTATGAAAAAAGGCCTTCAGGAAATGATTTAGGAGCAGAGAGCATGGTCAGCTAATGGGCTGCAGCTGAGGCAACGCGGGGCTACACTCCTGTCCCTGCAACGGCTTCATGTGCACGGGGGGCTCTCCTCGTGCACATGTGTGTGCCCGTGCACGCCTGGCACACCCTGCCTCCTTGGCCAGGCAGAGCTGGGAAAATCCCAGAAAATGTCAAAATCCCCAAACCCTCCGAGCGGCAGCTTCCCTCCATGTGAGCTGTTGAGAAATAGGGACTAAACAACTCGTGCCCTTCCCCTCCAGCACTTGCCATGTGTCCCTGCATACGCTGCCTTGCCCTTGCTCAATGTGCTCCCAAGTGACCCTACAAGAACAGACCAGTGATCCTGCATCCCCCAGCTCTGGACAGAGCTCTGGGTTGATATAAGGAAGAGTTTGGGGCTTGGAGCTTTTATGACTTCCCCTCCATGGGTTGCCCTCCCCCAGAAAAGCAAGGCAGGCTTCAAGCATGAGCAGGACAACCGCAGCCTCTGCCAAGTGCCATCTGCTTGGAAAGCGTGAAGATTTTTGAAGTCACAGATTGCCCTCCCTTCTCCCCCTGCCCCTCCATCACCCATGCCTTGAATTATCATCTTCATTTCCCCATTGATTCAGATAGGCAAATTGCATCTTGCAGCATGGAAGAAACAGACTCTGTCTCTTGGGAGAAGTAGTGGTTGGGAAACCCACTCCCAAAACAGGGCATTGCTCTTCCAGAGCCACCCTCTGCTCATTAGTTACAAATATGGCTATGGCACAGGACACAGGGCAAAGGCATTTTACTGCTGGGAGTAGGAGACACCTGATCAGGTCCCCATGTTCTCCACTTCAGCAAATAGAGGCATCTGCTTCCAGGAAGACAGATGGAACTAGAACATCTAACCCTCTCACCTGGGACATCTCTCCAGGGGTACTTAACTCCAGTGCACATGTAGACACCTGAATGTGTATGAAAATCAGTTGTACCTCACAAGTTGCTCCTAGAAATTATTTCTTTTGAGCCTACTTAATAAAGAAGCGCCCATGGGTGAAGAGAAGACTATGCCATGACTGGCCCCTGAATGAATCCTGGAATTTCCCACCTGGATCTCCCTAGCTTTAGGTTCTCCTTGGTGGAGAGAGTGGATGACTGCCCTTCATCTTGGTAGCAGCTAAGAAATTATGAGCCTGCTCTTGAAGGCCAGTGCCACCATCCTTTGAAGCAAGTGGTCCATAGGGTTCAGGAGAGCCTGGACAATGCAGAGACTCGCTTCCTTGGCCAGCATCCTACAGCACTCAGTGTTGTTATAGAGCAGCCCAAACCTCCTGCCAGCCCTACTAGAGTTTCTGTATTTACTGCTGACCTAGCCCCAAAGACAAAGATTTCTGCTTCATTCACAATCTTTCAGGTTCCCAGTTAAAAACTATAAAATTCTCAAGATAAAAGTAGACAACCACGCAAGCCCTAGGGTAATTTTATCATTTGCTAAAAAAAGTAAGAAATCTAGAAAATATTCATGAGAAAACCAGAAACCAATTCTTTTGCCCTTTAGAAAAACTTTACAATTTCCCAGCTAGCTCAACCCAGACGCTGCAGGAATCAAAATGATCTGCAGAACGGGTTTGGGGTTGTCTCTGAGGCAGGTAACCCTTCATCCTCAAAACATGGAGCTTCTGCCAGCAGGCAGTGAGAACTATAGGGTAGGATAGAGGAGGAGAGGGCACATACATATTTGGGGGAGGTGGATGATGCTTAAGCAAGAGTTTGACTTTCCTGTTTTCCACAACTCTGGAGGCTGGAGGCAGTGCATGGTGCCTCTGAGACAAGGGCACTGCTGAATGGTGGCCAAGGACCAGACTCTGGGATGGCATTGGGGTGTGGAGATGGAGTGAGATCAGAAGGGAGAACCATGGGGATGAAATGAGGCCATAGAGGCTGTGACCACCAGGGAGCTCACACAGCACCTGTACACCTGTCATTTTTCTGGTGTCAGCTGCTTTCTTCTCTGCCTTCCCTGGTCTTTTCCATCAAACTAAACCAACATTCTCTCAGACTGGCTTGCCATGGACATTTATTTATTTACTTGCTTCCAATTTGTTAGCAAGGAAGAGTTCTTAAAGTTGCTCAATTTGCTTTCCCCTGCCTCCACCCAGCCCTGTCCTAATTAACAAAACATTGCTGTTAACACATGTGACACCAGCAAAGGGTTGAGGGGCAGTGGCAGCCCCAGAGCCAGACCTTATCCCCACTCAGCCATTCCTGCTTTTTGGAGAAACAAGCCATGTCTTGATGTGGAGGGGTCAGACTGCCACCCCTGTCCTCCTGCACACCCATTATCTCCCCACGATGCCTTGGTGGGCAGTTAGAAGTGTCTTCGTGGCTGTACAGGCAGCAGTGGGGGGGGGGTGGGAAAGAAAGTTGGGGGTTTTTTTAATTTCAAAATTATGCTTTTGATTTTTTTTTTTCAAACTAAAAATACCCTCTCATTTTAAAGTTTCCAAGCACGATGCCCTGAAGAAGCAAGAATGACAGATGCTGCCGAGTACAGATGTTTTGCTTTCCTTTTTTTAATTTTAATTAGTAATATTTTCCACACCAGAACTCACAGATGGCTATTCGCGTCTCTGTGACTGGGTCAGGCCAGGACCAGAATGACCTGCTGGGGACATGGCCTAACCACCCTGCAGAATGGTGATTATATTTAGGCAGGGCTTTGTCTCTGCTGTATTAACCTATTAGTTGCCATTGCCTATGAGAGCACATCTGAACTGCCCTCATCCTCATCTCTGAGGCCTCCTGCTTCCTTTCACTACAAGTCTTCTGGGCAACCAGCTACCCAAACACTTCAGCAAGCAAATGCCTGAGCAGACCTCATTGTATGGCTCTTCCCACAGCCGTACCTCCACCCTCCTGTGCATGTCCATCCATGCTATGAGGTTTTTTGTTTGGAGGCTTCACAATTTCAGACCAGTGCATTGTCTTTCAACCCTCAGGTCACATGTGGAGTTGTGCGTCTCTGACACAACATTACAACATTCAGCGGGGCAACAAGTGTGCAGAGACAGCCTCTGGACAACACATGGTGAGATGCTACCACAAGGATGGCTGGGGACAGTACAGGGAGGGGTATTTAGCCCCTCTTCCCTGGGCTTCATATGCCATGTCTGCCTTGCAAAGCAGCAGTGTCTCTTCCTTCCATAACTCTTGCTTTCCAGTGGGACTCTTTGCTCCAAGAAGCCCTGCTGGAAAGCCACCTTCCTACAGTGAGCATCACAATTTCTTTTCGCTACCTTCCTGCACACCCACATACTCGTGCTGACCCACATGGAGGACTCTTTGCTCCCAGGAAGGAAAAAATGCAAGAGCAACATCAACTGATTTCAAACACTGTCCTGCTGGGAAGGTTTGTGCTAGCAGCTTGGAGCAGTGATGAGTTTATAGAAAGCACTGCTCTTCACATGAAACCTTGTTTTTGGGAGTAGAGGTGGCAGGAAGAGAGGGCAGACTCTGCAGCATGTACTTATGTATATGATACAGCAGGTGTTGGTCAGGAGTCCCTCTTGTTGCCCCATCAGCCTCATGGAAGAATATTAAAAAGGCTTCCTTAGGTTTTCAGAGCATTTCCTTTGCTCTGATTAAGGCATTGCTGCACAGGAGGAAAATCAAGGAGCTGCAGACACCTCAGTGAAATGTCGTCTTGGTGAGCTGTGGCAATGAAAACTGCAAAGTGAGGGACAGGAATTATCAGGAAAGATCTGTTGATGCCATTATGGTGTGGGACAGAGCCATGTACACCTCTGCCTGGGGCATGGGGTGCATCTCTGTTCCCCATCTTGCAGCAAGATGAAGGTGGAAGAGACTTGGAGGATACTGGTGAAGATGAGCAGAGGGCTGGTTTTTAGGTGGGGAGCAGCTACCTGAACTGGGCCTCTTCTGCAGCAGAAGGGGTGGCTGGAGGGGGAAGGAAGCAGTGTGTGATCACCTGGGGATGTGAAGTGTATCTGAGCAGAGCACTCCATCTGCAGTGCTTGTGGAGCCACAGGCAGGCCCTGGCAGTAAAGCAACCCCAAATTTCCTAGGACAGGTCACTGCTGCTCTGGTAGCCCACATGCACTTGTAGACTTACCTTCTCCTGATATCTTTGATTGAGATATTGAAGTTCATCCACAACTGAGCATAGGCCAGAGCCCAGCATCAGAGGAGGAGTGGTCGGAAGATGGCAAGGGCTCACCTGAGGCTGGGAAAAGAAAAAAGTTTTGCCTGAGGAGATGCTGAATAGCACAGTCTGAAAGAACCCAGAGGTCCTGCAGCTCAGAAGTGGTATATGCCCAGTGAATGCTAAAGAATCAGCCCTAATTGCAGAGTTCTGAATCTCCCTCTCTAAGGTATGACATACATTACAAGACATCAAAGCAGAGGACAGAAGACAACTCAGTTTCTCTGGGCGTCTATGTTAGCTCTTTGTCCCCTCTCTAGAGCTGCTTGCTGGTTAACAAAGCTTATCCGTCTTCTGAAGCAGGCTGGCAAGAAGTCAAACCAAACAGAGCCATCAGCCATAGCACCATGAGAGCACACAGGCTTGAGCTGTACCAGCTGTCTGGGGAGCCATGAGCCACTGGGGATGGGCTACAAGTGGGGACATGAAAAGCAGAAAGGGGGACAGCATGAAAGTCATACTAAAAAACCCACAAACAACAGTCAGCCAGGCTGGGAAGGAACTGGGCATGACTGTTGTGTCATCTACAGGAGCATCCATCTCTCCTGGCGGATATCCTGAGATAACTCCAGGGATCTCTCAGGGAGAGCCAATGTGCAGAAGAGCCTGCCAGGTGGCTGTAACTGGGTGAACCTACGCTAGCAGCAGCCCTGCTTAATGTCAGTAAATGGAGCTGAAATCCTCTGCCTTCCCCAGGCCACAGAGTTTCATGTAATAGACCCCAAGTGCTCCAAAGCCCAGCCAGGTTTGTGTTTGTGGGGATACGGCTGTCTGCCTTTTATTGTGTTTTGCTCTGCTATTCTATTATACTGCACAATAAAACACCAGCTTCCTCCTCTCATTAGCCATTTGCTTGTGCTTGAAGCACACTGAGCGCTTTCACGTGCCTGCGAAGAGAGGTGTAATCTGCTCTTTGGGAGTCTCCCCTCCCTGCAGAACTCCAGCTCACCGCCTGCCTCAAGCAGCCTGTGTGTGCCTGGCTGCCTGTACAGCCACAGCAGCACTGCATAAAAACTGCTCTGAAAGTGCATTCCTCAGGCTGAGGGGTCAAGCAGGCAGAAAGAGCAAAGAGGGAAATTTGTGTTTATCTGGGTAACTTGAATTTCTCCTCTTTGTGCATCTACCTCCTGGATTAAATGAGGTATGGTGACCTGTTAAAAATAGTAAATTTGTGTGCCATTAAAGACATCATAGGTGGGAAGGGGCAGAAATAAGGTATTTTGGCAACAGTAAACCTGGTGGGTTTGTTTCTTTTTTTAAAATTTGCTGCCTTTGATATAGCTTTCCCCTTATAGAGTTTGGGGTTGGTTTGGTTGTTTTTTGCTTTGCATTTTCATGGTGCCTCCTAAATAAAAATGAGGTTGTCTATAGGTGCAGCAGTCCAACACTTTATGATGTCCCTTGGGTGGTGAGAGAAAAGCAGAGCTAACATGGGCTTTGAGCATCATCCGAACCAGGCAGGGCTTGTGCAGGGGGGTGTGCTAGGGGGAGAGATAGAGCATCCACTTTTCCCTTCGATTCCCTACAGGGACGTGTCTGTGGAGAGAAGAGAACCATCGTGGTGCAGGAGGTGACTAAGAGAGACAGCAGAAGCTACCATCACCCTACCCAAGACCAGACAAGGCTTGGCCTTTGCTTCATGGACCCTAATTTGGAGGAATAAAACAGGCTTGTGAGCTTGCAAACAACTCCTGTCACCTCAACACATACCAGCAGTCTGTGGCCCCAGTGCAGACCGCAGCTACCTCCGTGCGTGTGCCCTGAAGATCTGCAAAACCACCCAGCTTCGAAGTGACCTGTCTCCAGCAAGGACCAGTAGTTCCCTCTGCTGGGAGGACAGTGAAGAAATGCCTTTGAGCTCCTTCTCCCATCTGAGAAGGACACAAAAATGCTCCATTCCTGGAGCATCCTCCCCACATGCACCTCCAGAAACATCCTTCCCTGGGCGTTACTTCCCTCTCTCCTTGCTGTCCTGCTAGCTGTGCAGATGGGAAGACAATGCACAGTTTTTACCATTTAATCAGTCTATTTGATGGTGTTTACTTTTCTTAATCCCTCCCCTGTGGTGGAAATGGGCTATTTCGAGGAAATTTCAGCTTGATTTTTTTCAGTTTCTAGAGTAGAGTCTTTGCTTTCCTGGTTGCAGAGAAAAGCTGGGCAATGTATTCCTAAAATAGCAAAGAGCAAATGCTTCCCATTTTTCAGATCTTGCAACTCTTTTTTAAGCTGATCTGCAGAATCTGATAACTAAGGGTTTTTAAAAGTTGGATGATATTAGCAACCAAACAGGGCATCAGGCAGCTCCTCTGGTTCTCAACAGGTAGTTCCTCATTAATCTGAGGCATGTGGTTACGTTTCTCTGTCAGATAAAATATTCTTTTCTGAGTCCTGTCAGTCTGAAATCCCATTAATTTTATCTGGAGTGATTGGTAAGAATGTATAGGATGTTTCTCTTTCCTTGACCCAATAAAAGAGGGATCAAATTAAGAGCAGTGGGAGGAAGAAGGGGAAGAAAGAGTGTGCTGAGGAAGGAGAGACTTTGTGACTACCAGGAGAGACAGCAGCAGGGTTGGGAAGAGGAGAGTGTCTTAAGACATCTAAAAACCAGTTCAGGAACCAGCAGAGACATTAATCTTTTAGCAGCCTAAACCAAGCCCTGTCCCACCTTGCCCTGCCTGATTTGGGGTGCACAAACCCTGCAGATGAGTTAGATTATGGTTTCAATATCATGACTTGACTCAGTTATGGAGGTTGCAATGAGTAGCATGTAGCTCTGTGTCGTTCATGTAAATGTAAAGTGATACAAGAGGTGCACACAGCCATATCTAACAGAGAACAAGCTATTATCCTCCTGGAGGTGGATTTGGTGTGGACAGATGTGCAAAAGTCTTAGCCTCCTCTTCATTAGCGGACAAAGAAACAAATAGGAAGTTGTGCTTTGCTAGGAGAGGAATGAAGAAGATGGCTGTGTGATTGCATGGACCACGGTGAAGCTGCATCTTGGATTTGGTGTGTGGTCTTAACCTCTGTCTCAGACAAGGCACAGAGCTGGAAAGAGCAGAAGGAAATGTGACAGGACTGATCAGAGGCGCAGAACTGCTCTAGACACAAAATGACTAAATTGGTTAGGATTCTGCTGCTCAGAAAAAAAGCTCAATGGAGATGTTGGGAAGAACATGACAGGTTAAAAGAAGTTAGCAAATGAAGGATTCCTCTTTGTTGTTGCTTACAATGCAAGGCCAAAGAAGCATCCAGGGAATTAACCAGGCAATGGGCTTAAAATGAACACAAAAGGGTGGGGGTTTTCTCCCAATATGTATTTAAATTTTAGAGCTTGTTGCCAGCAGATCTTGTAGATGACAAGAGTTTCAACTGTTTCCAGAAGCAACTAAACAACATGAGTAAAAAAAAAAAAAATCCCATCAAGAGCTATTAAGGGCAAAGATACCATCTTGAGTGGTGTATGAGCAGGGAGGGTATGGCCATATGTGCCTTGTCTCTTCTGCTTCTCTGCAAAATTTTTTGTTAGTAGGAAGTGTCAGAGGGTAGATTTGGGAGGAAGATGAGGCTGCTTCTAACCCTCACTGCCCATCTTTATGATCTTTGGTAGAAACTTGGAACGAGTTGGAGACAGGTGATGGGCAGAAGCAGAAATAAACACCATTTAGGCTCCAGTGATGAAAAGACTGGGAGGCAATAGAAGAAAACCAGGTCCAGCATCACCCCATCAACATTTCAGCTTGACTCCTTGACAAGATGTGTCAGTGCTTTAAACCCTCTTTGTAGCCAGCAGAGATGGAGGCACTGTCATAGGGCAAATGATAAGGATGACCATACTGAGGCACACCAGATGTCACTAATAGCAGTCAGCAGTGTCCACCTCAAACAAGTACAGGAGGACAAGCGTGTAGTGGTGCTTCCCCAGCATATCCTCCCTGCTGACAACAATCTGCTGCTCTGGGACTTCCTTAGCAGTGAGTAGTTCTCTATTTGTTAGCTCCATCACTAATTTTGTGACTGTAAAAGGCTGCAATGACATTAGCCAGTGACAGGCAGATGCCCAGCTGCGTGGTGAATCTCTGCATGCTGTGGATCTCAGCTGATTTATTCCAGCTAAAGATCTGACTGAGAATGGGAACAGGAGCAACGTGTTGTCTCATCTCCCATAGTTCCACACCAGCACCAAGCAACCAACCGTGCACTTTTCAGAGGGGTGGCACCTCTCTGTCTAGTCCAGATTACTGCTGTAATTTCAGCCCACATATCCCACGGTGCTGAAGGTGTGGATCAGTGGCCAGGAAGGCTCACACAGCATCACAAGACCCATACCACAAGCCCAAGGTCATGAAAGCACTTCTGGCTTTGAGACTTGCTGAAATGTATTGGCCTGGGAGCTCAGGAGAAAGCATTGGCATGCCAGGCAGGCTTCCTGACTATGGAGTACCGTCATCTTGCAGCTAGAGAGACGAAATAAGGACTAAGACAGTCCTCATGCCAAGTCCACACAAAGTGCCCGTGTCACAGCCAGAACACCAACACTTATCCATGGTCCCTGGCCCATTTGTGTTAAATGCCTTGGCCTCTTTATCAGAGACAGCGTTTGCATCTATGTGCATTCAACCTGTTTAGAGCCTGTCCATCCTGCAAAACAGAGCACAGCACAGAGACGAACCAAGACAAACCCCAAACAGAAAATCCACATCGCATAGTGGAAGTCTCCGAAGCTTTACTGTCTCAGGGCAGGTGCAACTGGATCTTAATAACCCAAGCACACAAATCCTGACTTTTAGCAGGCTGGATTTGCTTCGATGGTACCTGAGCACAAGGAGCTTCACGCCCTGTTGCCTCAGCTTACACTGAGTTCACCAGCCATGCTGGAGTTTGCAAGTGTGGGTCTGTCAGTGCAGACATGGTTTTAAATTAGATTAGCTGAAAGAGAAAGGTAGACAGAGGACATATGGTCCCCCAGCTCATGACAGGGAAGAAGGTCATTTACACTCCTACCTTGGAGATCCCGGCAGTGTGCTGGCTGCCTGCTAGCACCCAGGAGCACACAGGCAGACTCAACAGCAAGTGATACCACTAGCTGGACGGACAGAGAGACCTGCATTTCCCCCTTCCTGGCCAAGTCCCCTGCAATGTGATCAGACTCCCTCCCTGAGACTCCCTGTGGTGGTAGCCAGGAAAGCAGAGAGCACCCTGGGGCACCTGCGTTTGTACCAGGCACTGCCTACCCTGTGAAAGGCGATTATTAGGTTGTTCTCAGCTGTGATGACAGCCTCGCCTCTCTACTCTCACTTCTGCCTTTCCCATATTTCCAGGAGATAATGATCTCATCTCCTAACTGTTGAAGATAGCTCCTTCTACACTCTTTCCCTCCCTGTCCCCCTCCTCTGTTCATTATGGGATAGAAATGTTATCGACCAACAATCACTAGATGTCAAAAAACCTTATCACAGAATCCAGCTGCCAACATAGCCTAAACGTGCTTAGGAAATGCCAGTAAATTAAAGGAGAGAGAGAAAGTGAGAGAGGGAGGAAACATTAGGATGAGCAGTGAACTGCAATTAACTGCTCCACATTTGGAAGAAGCAGGAAATGTATGGAGGAAAGAAGAGCTAAGGGGTCATTGATCTCAGTAATTGAGGGGAAACTGAGAAATTGATGGTTTAATGGGGTTCAGCTGGGAGGAGGGTGTGCTTTATGGGCCATACTGGGGCAGGGAGACCACTGCTGTTGGGCACAAGGCTTAGAACCCATCCTAGTTAGATCACAACATTAGAGGAAGCCTACCTTGGAAGCATCTTGTCTGTGTTGTTCAGCTTGACACCTCTCTAGAAAGGGTTTTGTTGCCTCATGACCATGTCTAGACTATGTTCTTGCATTGGCATAGATCTGTGACCAGTCTTCTTTCCAAACTGACTGGATACCAGAGTTTGGGGGTTGTCTTGGCAGCAAGATAGATTGGGATCAGACATCTGATTGGTCTGGGAGACCTTATAATAACCTTCCAGAGGGCCTACAGGGAAAAGGAGGAGGGACTCTTTATCAGGGAGTGTAGTGGTAGGACGAGGGGTAACTGTTTTAAACTGAAAGGGGGTAGATTTAGATACTAGGAAGAACTTCTTTACTGTGAGCATGGTGAGACACTGGAACAGGTTGCCCAGAGAGGTTGTAGATACCCTCTCCCTCAAAGTGTTCAAGACCAGGTTGGATGGGGCTTTGAGCAACCCGGTTTAGTGGAAGTGTCCTTGACCTTGGCAGGGGGTTGAAACTAGGTGGTCTTTAAGGTTCGCTCCAAACCAAACCATTCTATGATTCTCTGATTCTGTGGTTCTATAATTCTATGATTCTATCTCTAAGGACATGTCCAAGAATGACCTCAAGAGGGGTCAGGCCAAGCCTGCTCAAAATGAGTCTGACTCTTTTTATACCGTAATTCTTTCAGACAACATCATGTAGAAGATACTTACCAATTAACCATGGCACAGCCTTCCCCCACTGTCCTGAGATTGACTGGAGGGCTGTTTAACAGCCCTGGAGGTAGGAGGTGAATAACTTCATAAGGGGCTCCAAACATACCTCAGGATAGCCCATGCAGCTCCTACTGCATGGGCAAGCACTACAAGGGTTCGGCACCCTGAAAGTCCTGGCACAGTCATGGGTGAGAGCCAGCAGCTCATGGTTCCTGCCTTGTTATACTATGGTACTTAAGAGATCCTGCCATGCTATCTCCTGCTACGGTAAGATGTGATTTGCTCTAACCTCAGCTGGCCAGGAGATTGGGTGGTCCCATGAAGTAGTATTCAGTAGTGAGTCCTGCTAGGAGAAGGTTCTCTTCTATCTTTGAATGCAAAACTCTTCATGGGGATTGCTTATCATAGCCTTCTCCAAGATGCCAGAAAGCCAGAAATTCATGTCAGATCTGCATGATCTGGGATCACAAAGGTATCTCATGGAGTAATCTATCCTCTCCCTCTTTCCCTTCCTCCAAAGGATCTTTGAAGAAGGCCTGAATTTTCATCTCCTTGATTTCCCATCACTACTGCTGGATTGTTTCCCATACACTTGTCTTCTTGACCTGTAGAAGCAGGCCTTAGGCAATGCAAGCAACCACAAAGATCTGGAGGCTGATCTACAGACTCATACAGCCTCTTTCCCTACATCTAGTGGTAGGACTAGGGGGAAAGGGTCAAAACTAGAGGCGGGTAGATTTAGATTAGACGTTATGAAGTTCTTCACCATGAGGGTGGTGAGACACTGGAACAAGTTGCCCAGAGACACTGTGAATGTCCCATCCCTGGAAGTTTTTAAGGCCAGGCTGGATGGGGCTCTGAGTAACCTGATCTAGTGGGAGGTGTCCCTGCCCATGGCAGGGGACTTGGAACTAGATGATCTTTAAGTTCCCTTCCAACCCTGACAATTCTATGATTCTATCTCCATCTCTCCTTCTTCCTTACTCTTTATATCTCCTTAAACCAAGGTGCCAGTCCCAGGGCCATTTCCATCCCTCAGCCTCCTAACACACACTCCACGTCCCCTACCCCTGCTTTCCACCCTATCTCTGTTTTTCATCTCACACTCCACATCCCCTGGATTTTCCATCCTGCACACACCCTCTCCATGTTGTGAAAGATGCTGCAGAGAATGGTGTGGAGCTGAAATGGAAAACATTAAACACTACACAAATGCATTGCCATGACCTGGCTGCTCCATGGGAACAGTCTGGCCTTGGCTCTTATCCTACGGCAGAAGCAAGATGTTTTAAGGCTGTTTGTACCCCTGAGGAAGAAACACTGACTAGTACAGTTCCTGAGGACAAACACAGGTCCTCTACTGTGATTTCCTTGTCATGATGTAGACATCAAGTCCCTGTTGGGGTGCCATAGCCCTGACATCCTGCAAGCATAGGTACCACTTACTCCATTAGGAAGATGTACAGGTCAGACTGCTCATCACCTGCTAGATTAAATAATCACTTGCAAAATTCACAGGGTCCTTGGAGATGTCAGTGTGTACTAGTACAAGATCATTGCTTGTCACTGCGGCTCTGCTCATCTCATGCTTTGCACAGCTGAGGCAGTCACAAAGAGGCACTGACCTATGTTCTTCCATATGCTCTCTGCCCTGCTGCAGCTGCTGCCACAGCCAGGAGATGCATGGCTTGGAGATGCTATGCCTCCAACTCTCCCTAGGATTTTTCATGGCTGCAAAAGCACAGTCAGGGACAGGATTCCCTTTAAGACCTGCACAATCTAGGTAAGGCTAGGACGGGTCAGTAATTTCCCCTAAATGGACTAGAGGATGAGCATAGGATAGTTCTTTTTCCAAGGGGTCATTCCCCACTCTGTACAGCGAGACATTGCCATTTAAGAAACAGCAGATCACATTTATTTGACCAGCGAGTACATCCAAGAAAGATGCTCAGAGTTTGGAAAAAGATGTTCACCCTCCTCCAGGAGATGATGACATTTCAGTCTTTCTAATTAGGTTTGTGTCCCAGGCCAGCAGAATCTGGAAGATATAAATCTCATTTTTCTCTCCTTTGTATTAAATTGAATTTAATGTTTGTGTAAGATAAAGAGCTTATAGCCCTGGATGTCTCGGTTCAAACTCCCCATAGACACTGCCTAGGAAAGCATGGCACTCTCCTTCCTGGCCCTGGTCCTTGGGCTCTCAGCTGCAGCTGCTGATAGCCCAGCTATGGTATGCTTGTGGTGCAACCACCTCTCTCTGGGCAATCAGGGAAAGACTTTGCCTTCTCAAGGAGTTTTGCCAGCAGAGGAAAGGGAAAGCATGACAAGCACCATAGAAGCTTGTCCTAGCCAGGTTGTGCAGCTAGGTAAAATGGCCGTTGTGGCTGTGACACCTGAGCTGCTGTGTAGGGCTGGCAAGCAGTGACAGAACAGCAGCTGAGACTCTAGACATCAAAATCAACCTCTCCCAAGACAGTTTTTGCCTGCTAGTGTCCTGAAATAAGGCATTTAGTATCTAGATATCAGCTACCACTGCGAAGCTCTCAAGGCCTGGACGGAGCACGATGACTCACCAACTCAATAATGGCACTTCATTCACAAGATTTCCAACCATCTACTGAAAAAAAATGACCTGAGTGCACATGGCTCTACTCCTTAGAGCTCACAAATGCCATCACCATTTAGTCATAATTTCATAGAATCATAGAATGTTTCAGGCTGGAAGGACCTCCACAGGTCATCTTGTCCAACCTCCCTACACAAGTAGAGACATCTCTATCTAGGTCAGGTTGCTCAGAGCCCCATCAAGCCTGACCTTGAATGACTCCAGGGATGGGGCCTCCACCACCTCCCTGTGCAGCCCATTCCACTGATCTATCACCCTCATGTTAAAGAACTTTTTTCTAATATCCAGCCTAAATCTCTCCTTTCCTAGCTTAAAACCATTACTCCTGGTCCTATCGTTATATACCCTTTTGAATAAACCTTCCTCTGCCTTTACATAGGGGAAGGTAGATCATCAGGATCCTGCAAGCTTGTGTTGTTTTTTTCTCTGTCTTTTCTGCTGGGTACAGCTGGAGCTATAGACGTGTCCTTCCTTCCACTTTATATACCTATAAATGCAACAGAGCTAGTGGTGAACCTTGAAGCATATTTGCTACAGAACTGCAGAAACCAGTGAGAAAATCCTTCATGGCAGCACTCCAGCAGTGGAAGCTAGCTCTGCTGCCATGGACACCTGCCCTTGGGTTGTGTTTGGTGTGCTGCACTGAATGTGGGGGATTGCAAGCACAGAGAAGATAGTCCTGTGTTTTGGCCATGAGGAGAAGAAATATTCAACACCACAAATCTGGACAGCTGCATCCTTTCCTTTCTGTACCATGGGGACCAATGCCTGCCAGTCTGCCTGCACCCAACTGGGGCTCCAGCTTGGGCCCTTGTGTCAACAATGCCCCATAGAAGGATCAGCCTCTCTTCCCAGCCACGCAGATTTTCTTTTGCCCTGTGCTACTGCAGAGAAGTTTCCTGACCACAACAGCCTTCAAACTCTGTGAAACACCTGATGTGTGACAACTGAGCACGAAATCCAGCTGCTGCTCAGAAACTTGTCTGCTTCTCCAGGGTCTCCAATGCTGCCTTATCTCCCCTCTCCCTCTGCTCCTGCTGTGATGGTGGAAGGAGCATATCATGGACCTCTGGCAATCTACTATCTGCTCTCCCTGATCTCACTAAGCAGTCTTCCCTGCCCTGTGTAATTACAAACATGTCACTGTTGTTTTGGCCAGGCCTGCCTTGCAGCAAACTTGCATAGCCCTTGAGGGACTCAAAAGTCAAGACAATTTCAGAGGGAAAGCAGAAGCTTCCAGTTGCAATTTTCTCATTCTTTCCCAACTGCTCTGCTGCAGTGATGGGAGGGTGGAAGGAGAAAGAACACATGATGTGGCTGAAATACATCAAACCCAGAAACTTCATTAACCATGCTCAAGAGTTATTATTCAGACCTTCCTGGTGCTCCAAGGCTGCTTTTAGTTGGCTGAAAGCTTTTAAGTGCAGAGCCACTGGATATGGGCCAAATTGTGTGACTGTGATGCTGTCCATGACCTCCTTCAGGCTCCCTGGACTTTTTACCTCTGAGGTGTTCCAGCTGACCTGTAAAATCAATATGCTGGGACTGTATATTTAACTGAGTGCTTGTTTGGGCCAAGGTCTCCAAGACATAGATCACTGCTAGGTATTTCTGGAAAAAGACAACTGGGAGACAAGAATGAAAAGGGTGTAAACATTGATGCAAGAAGGAAATAAGCTCATGCTGTAGAACAGAAAAAACATAGTCCTCCTTCTTGCTCCAGGAGCAATTGCACACTAAAGATGCATAGCCTGGAAGATCTGATGGTCCAGTCCAGACCTTTTCACATGTTTCACAACCATTATGGTGTTTGGGAGACCCTAGTGTCCATCTCTCCTCTGATTCACTCATATTCTGTGTAGGCACACATGAGACAGGGTCTTCAGCTGGTGTCCATTGTCATTTATATTCTGATGGCTGAATAAACCATTTCGTATTCATCAATATCTGTCCTTTCTCCAGAGCTCTCTGAACTTGACTAACACAGTGCTTGTTTGACCAGCATGAGCCTGGTACTCAATTCTCTGACTAAAGCAAAAAAGGGCATATATTTTCATTTGTAAACCTGTAGTGACAGAGGGTGGAATGGGGGAGAAGGCAGGTTTTCCTGTCTTTTATCCCTTCAAAGCTGACTTGCTCTCTAAACTCCTAAAGCTGCTATGATCCCAGCTTAGCACACGCTGAGATCGCCATAGCCATGAGTGCTGCTAGCAAGCAGCTGGGGAACATAACAGATAGCATCTCTGCAAAGAAAACTTAAGGCAGTACAAGGGTAGTGCCTACAAGCGCCTTTTCTAATTTTGTATTAATTACTGCAGTTAAAGCAGTATCCAGAGGAGATCAAGCCCTCTGAAAAACAAGGGACATTGCTTGCTCCAAGTCTCCATCTCCATCTGAGTGTCCAGACTTACAGTCTGTCTTGAGACAAAAGGTAACAAGGAGTAATAAGTCTGTAAGTGTTATAAAATTGAAAGGGGCAGCTCTGTGTGGATCCATGTGCCTTTGCTGAAGATATTTTGGACAGTCAACCATTTCAGAAGCCAGTCTGTGGGTTTGTGTCTCTACCCAGCTCCTTCCTCAATGGAGAAAATCTCATTTCCCACCACTAATTGATAAAGAGAGTCACTCAGCTCGCTGAAATTACAGAGAAGAAAGGGGTTTGGGTTTTTTTTATTGGCCATTTATTAGCATTTTTAATTTGCTACATGAGGTAAGTTTCGAAAGGTGCCAGAGAGCAGTTTAAGAAATTAGCTGTTCTTAGCATTTTCTCTTCTTTCTGCCTGACTTGGGTCCTCAAAACCTTAATTAAAACTAGGGAGCACTTTCAATGTAAGACACTGCAGACAATGCATGTCAAAGCAAGCTGGACCTCTCCATAGAGCACCATGCTCCTTGGGGACTCCTGATAGGAGTGGAGAGCATGAGAAAGCAGAGAGGAGATGGTCATCTCAATCCTCTGCAGGTGTCAGAAGCACATGGGCTATGAAGTGGGACCACAACTCCAGGAGCTGCTGCAGGAAGCAGTGCTGGATCCAAGAATGGGTGAGAGGGGCAGGCAGGCAAGCATCACACCCTCAATGACATGTTGCTGGGGTCTCTCTCCTATCCCCTGGCAGCAGTGAGTAGACATCCACTTACTCAAGTAATTTCCCTTCTCACTACTCATTACTAGGAAACATTTCTCCTCCTCCTGATCCTTCATCATATTCCTTGCTGCCAAGCAGCTGCTTCATCAGACACTTTGGAGTGGCTGGAGGAAAGAAGGGTTTTGCACAGCTTTTCAAACCCCTCGTGTCATAATGTGGGAGAGGAGCTTGCAGTAGTTTGGAGCACTTATGGCCAAGAGCTAGGTTAAAGCAAGAGCAAATACCAACTTCAAAAGGGCAGACTATCAAGACTGGACATAATGTTTAGGTTCCTTCTCGACTGCTTTGGCCCTTCCTTATCTTCCTTTTTTTATTCTGGTAAGTGAAGTGAGACACTTTCTTTGCCAACTCAGAATAGATTTTCTTTGTCTCTGCTAACCAATGCCTTCCTCTCCTCACTGGCCAGCCATACTGGGCATCCAAATTCAGAGAGCTGAGAAGAGGCCCCACTGCTACCAACACATGTCCCAGCTGCAATCCTGCTCTTATCTTCTGTTCCATGAAGACAGCAAGCACATCTCCACTTGCTCACCATGGGCTTCAGCCCAGCATTACCATCTGTACCAAGGCAGGAAAAGGGTAGGAGGCTCAAGAAGTGAAGGGCATGTCCTCCTTTCAGCAGCAGGGAAGTGGCCAAGGGAGAAGCTCCAGGGAGATATAGCTCAGCAACAGAGCATAATGACAGCTTTGCTTGATGCTTGTCTTAGGATCTATGTTAAAGATTAAAAATGTATTTTGGAAGAAGTTTGGTTGTGAAAGTAAACATTGGCTAAACCAGGGACAGAAGAGGGACCACCTGCCTTCTTCAGCATGAAGCAGCCATGAAGAAATGGGATGTTATCCTTTGAAGAAAGAGTGGTCACCATGACCTTGCAGGAACGGAAAATTTGGATCAATTTGCTCCACATAATTTCACCTGTTAAAATCCAAGGACTGTGTGTGGCTGGAGGTTCTCAAGGTGTGGATTTATAGGCCCTGGATGGAAGCTGGCCCCAGCTGTCTGTTTGGCAATTGCTGTCTCAGCAAGCAGCGTGAGCTGGGTCAGAACCACCCAGGGCCATCACCCTCTGGGACTGGCATTTTCAGCTGTAGTTGAAACATCATCTTTAGATCATCTGCAGTGAAAGTCTCCAAGGTTAAACCCCTCCAGTTTGTGTCCTATCCCAATTCGTGCTCCTTGACTGCAACTATAATGCATTGCCTAATCAATAGAGAGAGCAGCCTTACCCACTTCCCTCACTCTTTGGCTGGCGGTGATCAGCAGTGACCACAGTAATTCTGTGCTGGGCTACACTGGGCTCTCAATCAACAAACTGACCTGAATCTTTTTGAGTATCTGGTACATCTTCCAGGATGGGACAAAAGTGGTGCCTCCAGGCATCACAATTCAAAACTGTCCCCAACTGGAGACCTCCCTTCTATTTTGCTTCATGCCAGGCTTTCACTTAGCTTGTGTCCTGTACCTGGGCACTGAATAACTGCGCAGGGCTCTTACATTAGGTCTTCACGGGAACACCCCTATATCTTGCCATCAGAAGGGAGGTCAATGACTTCTGGCTGGCTTCATGCTAGCAGCACACAAGGGCTGTGGTAGGAGAGATCCCCTCTGGGGTATCACCTTGCCATGCATACAGGAACAGGTAGAGGTGTCTGCAGAGGCTGTGACTGGTGCTGTCATTAGGCACCAGGCAGCTTGTGCAGTGAGCAGGAACTTTTGCATATCCTGCAGACCCCAGGAGCCGCGCTGCGTGTAGCTGGGTACCATCTGTTCCTGCCTTCCCCACCGACTGTTCTTCCCTCTCACATCCATAGGGCTCTTGTTAACACAGCTCTCCACTGATAGAACCCTGCCCTCGTGCTGGGCTCAGTTTTCCTCTTCCTCCTCCTCCTCCTCTTCGGAGTCTTCTGGGGGTTACTCCACTCCAGCTTTAATTAACACTGGGGAGAAAGTGAAAACAGCTCTTAGTTGATCGTGGTAGGGGAGGAGACCTAATAAACCCCAGGAGAGGAAGACTGACTGCAGAAATCAGGGTAGTAAAATCAGAAATCTCTGAAGCAAGGCTGGTCTTGGGCTCTGCAGCCGGTTAGTATTCAGCTGGAATGCCACGTTGTTACAGACAATGCATTAACATCAAAGCCGCTGGGTCAGCGGTTTTAGTTAAGTGATATATTTGGTATTATATTTTTATTGTGCGTAGTTTACACCGTGTTTTTATTTTTATGTTTTCAGGTTCGAGTTTTTTCAAGAATTTAGTGCTGCTGAAAAGCACTCTATTGATAGCCCTGGAGATTGAAGATCTTTGTCTATATCCAGAGAAGACAGCATATTAGCAGGCTGCTGGCACCACGCTGGCTCCCTGCCTCAACCTCACCCACAGGGATCACCTTTAGAGATCAGGGAGCAGTACTGTTGGCGCTGCAGCAGAGAAGGGTAAAGAGATGTATTTATTGGGCCCTAGCCTGGGCCAAGATACTCTGAAGTCTAGTTTGCCAAAACCTCTCATGCTTCTATGTCCCACCGTGCCAGAGGGAGTCAGGCACGGCATACTGGGATTTCAGGGTGATGGGTGTCATTGATGCTTTTGACCTGCAAGTCAAAAGTCTCCTCTAAGAGCAGGAAATTCCATCTGCTGCAGAGAAGTGGAGATGTCCGTCCCCCTCCTGCAGGACCAAGATCTATGCAAGAAGAAGCTGAGATCAAGCTTGGTTGGGTAATGGGTTGGTGGCAGAGTGAAGTCCACCATCTCCTCTGGCATTGGTCTAGGGCACAGGGTGACATAGGTCACTGGTGGTGTTCAGTGGCCCTCCTCTCTTGCTCCTCTCCTCCCCAACACATCGCTTTCCCTCACTCATAAAAAGCTGAATTGACAGGAGAGAAGAGGATTAACCTTTGCCACCCGTGTAGGCTGCTGCGTACAAATATTTCTCTCCAAAGCATCAAGTAATAAATGAGTCTTCATCTTTGTCAAACACCTTGGAGTCCATTTGCCATGTCTCCCCAAAGGCAGCACAATGGGGCAAGGCAGTGTGTGAAATACAGGAGGACTATAAATCTCTCCAACACTGTATGGGCATTTTACAGCTTGCAGTTTTCACTGAGAAGTGGCTGTAAATAATGGAGGGGGAAATCTGCCACCTGTCTCCAGGGGAGGATTTATTTGGGTGTAAGTGCTATAGATCTTCATATGTATGCTGCTGCTGTAAATAAGCAAAGTTTAAGCACTGACCGGGGTCTGTCTCTCTCTCTCTCACTCTTCCATACTCTTTCTCTCTCTGCTTTTCCACCTGTTTGTTCCCTCTGTTCCCTGCTGTTACGGACTACAGCTCACTCCTGAGGTGGGCACATACCTGGAGAGTCACTTGAGGAGGAAGGAAGCGGGTTGCTGTGACTGAGTATACATTTTGCTTTCACATTCAGCTCATGAAAAGGATTCGAGGGGAGAGAAGCTCATAGTTAGGATTCAGGACCCACTGCTATGTACTCTTCAAATGTTCCTTTGAGTTCTTGGTTTGGGATTTTAATGATGCTGTTATTCTTGTGCAGAAGCATATGGTTTGCTCCAGTCTTCGCTGTGTTGCAGTACAGCCGGCCCCTGTTTCAAGTCACCACACTCAGGGAGCTGCTGAGAGTATCTAGAGAGGAGTTAACTCTTTGAGAACCTCCTCAGACATCAAAGCTGCCAGTCCACGGTATGTGTTAGGGACAAGCCTGGGATGTAGTGTACACCCTGGCCACCACAGGCAAAAGGTTTTGCAAAGGACTGACACTACCAGGATGTGCTGGGCTGCCTAAGAGGTAAGATGTATCCCTCAGGCATGGGGCCAAGATGCAAGGCAAGTCCAGGCCTGTGCAGCATCTCTTTTGGGGACAATGAAGTAACTGAATAAGTCACTGTTGATGGATGTAGCAAAATAGCCTTCAAAGGGACCACAGGCACAGTACTCGGTTTCCAACAACAACCTACAGTCCATCTGGTTGTTGTCCCCTGCACCAGGACCCAAACAGAAAGTGACCTATTTCTTGGGCTACAGTTGGGAGCAGAAAAGCAGATCTTGGACATACCTAGCTACAAGACTGCAAAAGGCTGCACTCAGGCTGTGCATGCTGCATTGGAGAAGGAATACATGGGCTGTGGATTTTGCTGTTAGGAGATGGTGTCTGCTACTGGCACTGTTGCAAGAAACTCACTCACCTGAAGCTATGAGCCACCATCAATCCAAAAGCATCTTCCTTCCATGCCTGGCTTCACACGTTCCTCCAGAGACTCCCGGACTCCTCTCAAACTCCAGAAGACAAAATGCAGACGTATGGTCAGAGGCTCCCTAACATTCAGAAACCCATCTGATCCATTTGGAGCTCACAGAAAGAAATGAGAAATCATAACAGTAACAAACATAGTCATCCCACATCAGTAGGGTGAGAGCAGATCCCCATCTCCATCAGCTTGGCACTGCATGTGTGCAATAAAAAGACAGACCCAACTCAAAACAGCTTGTAGCAATCTCTGGGATGCAATATCAAGCACTGCCCTTCCCTTGCCCTTCAGTATCTTTATAAATTCTACCCTCCCTTCCTGCCCATACAGCGTCTTACAGAAATCAGAGGAGAAACAAAGAGCTGAGGACAACGAGACCTGGCATCCCGCAACAAAGAGTTCTGAGATTTCTTCAGGAGATCCCCATAGCACGATTAGCATCTCTTAACAACATCATCATCTCTCCTTCTTTTGTGTCCCCAGAGGAAGATAAAATTGTCACCAAGTGCCAGAGAATGAAGCTTGACGAATACTGAAAAGATATTCACCTGCAAACTGGGTTGGACTGGTCCCACACGGGGACTGATGGACAACTTTTTTAATTAGTGTTTTCAGAAGCTGGGCAAGAAGAGAAATATCAGGGATCAGTTGTGTGAGGGGAATACAAGGGAACATGGCTGGTGTTAATGAGGAAGGACAAGTGGTAAGGTCTGAGGTGTGGGTACATGTCCTAATCCTGGGCACACACCCTACTCCCCCCTGCTGCCACAGACTCAATGCAAAAGTGATCTCAGGGTAGTGGACATGGATGGTGGGACACAGCCATACCACAAAAGCCACCTGTCTGGGGTCCCACACCATGAACTGCTCTAAGTTTGGGTGAGGAGCTGTGGCTTTACACTGTGCCTTGTTAAAGGCAAGTAGCTCTTGGTCATCTTTGGCTGCCTCTTGTTTTGTTTCCCACATCTCTATGAACCAGAAAACACTTTCTGAGGGAAACAGCAGAATTGTTATTGCTGATTTTCTTGTGTGTCCCCTCACTGTTTTTTTAAACCAGAAACTCTCAAAAACGTGTTAAAGAAGGTTGATTTTATGAAATGCTGTTGCTGACCTGAAATTTGCAGTCAGTTTGTGGCACCTTGGACTCTGTCTTGTCCCTTCCCAGTGAGTTCTCATGCTGATGTTTCCCATTGTGACTTCTTGTCCTCCATATATGCATCTCTGAGCGACTGGAACAAAATGACTCAGTTGCAGAAAGGTTCTTCTATGGGTGTCCCGAAATTACAGTGGCTTAAATTGCTGCCCAGCAACCAGGAGCTAAATTACAGTGCTTCCACACTCCTGGCAATTGCTGGTTTTCCATTCACATGCCAGGAACTGGTGGATCCAAACAAAGAGAGTTTCACCAATGGAAGAAGAGAAGTGGATGCATTGAAGAGCCATAGAATACCTTAGAAACAGATTCTAGCCCCCTCACCAGAAGGAGCAGCTGTTGAACCTCAATTACATCATGCTCAGAGGCTATTAGATGTGAATTTGGACAGGTCCCTTTCTGGCCTCAAAGGGACAGGCAGTTTAATGGGGTTTCTCCATCTCACATGGGTGAGAAGATTCAGCTTTAGGACTAGTTTAGGAGGTATATCTGGAGATCTCCCATGAGGGTGATCCTCCTTGTGGAACCAAGTAGACTCATCATCTCAAAGCTGTTGGTCCATCAGCTCACCAGACAATACTGCTCCTATCTGGTCTCCATGACCTCAAATTCATCTTCTATATATGTTTAGGGCCTATAAATTTGTCATATGCGTCTTCTGCTGCTTGTGGGCTGCAACTTCCTAGTGACATGACGTTTTCCTAGCATGAGTAATTTGGGGAAATATTTGGAGACAGGCAAAAATAGCAAGTGAAGCCCTAGAACTGCATCTGTGTGAAGAACAACCAAATAAGCTAAGACTAAGATTTGGTGAACTGATAACCGAGGTGTTAGAAAGATGTGCAAGATTGCAAGGTGGAAGGAAGGGATGGAGAATAGTCATTGTTTTCTATTCCTTATAATGCAATAATTAGAAGGCATCACTTAAAACTACAGGTGGCATATTGGAAATAAAATAGATCTTTCTAAATAACACATTATTTGCCTGCAGAACTCCTTACAGAGAATCACAGGCTAAGATTGTCAGGGACCTCTGGAGGTCATCTTGTCCAACCTCTCAGCCCAAGCAGGACCACCTAGAGCAGGCTGCCCAGGACTGTATCCAGATGGCTTTTGAATATCTCAAAGGAGGGGGACTCCTCTCAGGGAAACCTGTCCCAGTGCTTGGTCACCTTCACAGTAAAAAAATGTTTCCTAATGTTTAGAGGGAACCTCCTGTGTTCTGGTTTGTGCTCATTGCCTCTTTTTCTGCCACTTGGCACCAATGAAAAGAACCCAGTTCTGTCCCTTTTATATCCTCCCGTCAAGAATTTATATACATTTATGAGATCTCCATTCAGTCTTCTCTCCAGCTGAACTCTCCCAGGTCTCTCATCCTTTCCTCATGAGAAGCACTCCAGTCCCCTCAACATCATTGTGATCTTTCTAGGAGTCTATCCACTGTGTCCACATCTCTCTTGTATCAGGGACCCCTGAAATGGATGCAGTACTCCAGCTGTGGCCTTGGCAGTGTTGGGCAGAAGAGAAGGATCAGCTCCCTCAACTTGCTGACAACACTTTGCCTAATGCAGCCCAGGATACTGTTGTCCTTCTTTATAGCAAAGGAATATTGCTGGTTTATGGCCAACTGCGTGTCAACCAGGACCCCAAGGTCTTTTCTGCCAAGCTGCTTTCCAATTGAGTGTCCCCCAGCATATATTAGTACGTGGGGTTGTTCATCCACAAAGTGCATGATGCTGTTGATATGAAACATTTACATAAGTCCAAGAATAAATTATATGAAAGGTTTGTGAGGGGTGTGGATTTATTGTAATTGTTTGCTACAAGGATGCCAGTATTGGTTTGGGATGTCTGGGAGAGTTGTCTTCTCCTTGTTATCTTCTTTAACCTCTGCTGTCGGTCATGGTGTGAGCTGTGAGGGACATCCCCACATCCCTGTGCAGAAGTCAGCCTGTGCTCAGAGTGGAGCTGGGACGCATCTTAGTGGAAACTGGGCCAGGACAGGAGATCCATTGCTGTTTTGGGACATGAATCAGGGCCTCTGATAAGAAGCCCATCAAGACACTTATGAAGAGGAATTTGGTACAGAAACTCAGCTTAGTCCTTTCCATCAATGCTTAGTGGGACACTTTTTCTGCCTAAGACTGGGTGACCCCTCTGCAACTGACAGGCACTGTCTCCAAGATGCCCCAACTCCATGCCCTCTTTGAGCACACAGGTTGGTGACATTTCAATACACCCTCATTTCTCAGCTTCCCCTTTCTGGACAGACAACCCAGGCTGTCACTGCACTGATAAGAAGGTGAGAGATGGCTTTTCAACTTCTGTTTTCAACTCTTTTCATCTTAAAATATCTTGAAAAGTGCTCAAATAATTTTTTCAAGCAGCAGTTTATTTGCTTTTGCTTACAAAGCCATGTTTATCTGCAAAACGAAAAGTCAAACCTCCCAAATGCTTGAAATACAAGAACGTGGGGCTGGTAGGGACTTCCAAGCTTGCCAAATTCAATCCCTGCTGTTGCAGCAACACATTACAACGCCCTTTCGGAGCTGGAGTCCGCTCTCTCTTAAAAGCTATTTGGATTTCTGCCCCTGTGGCTTCTACTGGGCGGTTACTCCAAACCCAATTGCTGTAATGGTTCGAAGCCCTCGACTAATTTCCAGCCCAGCTTATTCATGGCCAGTTTATATACATTTGTTCTCATGCCAGCACTGCCCTTTGGCTGAAATAGTTTTCCTACCTCCATGGTGCTTACTCCCCAGACATATTTATAGAAAACCACCTCCAGCCTTTGTTAATACACCACTTTGTTTTTTACCTGCAATTCTGAAGAGGATACAGTCTCCTGACTTCTCCCCACACTTTGACTCCTCTGGTCCTCACACCATTGCAAGCTCAACTTCAGCTTCCTCCCAACCTGGGTGGAAAGGAGCATGGAGTCTGCAAAATATTTCATTTTCCTTTAGAAATGGGACTTTGGTGTGGGTCCTAAGAGAAATCTCAACCCTTTCCTGGGCTTTTCCACCTTTAGATGTGTTCCTGGAAGGAGCAACAGTGTCTCAGTGAGCATCTCTTAGGAAACCTTACACAGAAACAGCTCCAAGATTAGCAGCAGCTTCTGGCAACAGCAACAGTGTAAGAAGCAATAGAAGGGGAAACTGCAAATTACTTGAAAATATGTAAATCCATTCATTAAATAATTCACATGAATTGTCACACATGAAGGTTGGAAAAAAAACCTTGGCAGCTGTGTATATCCTTTTCCATCAAAGCCACACTGTATCAGCAGCTGCCATTCTCTTTCATCCTCAGATTTTTCTCTTTCTGCTCTCCACGTTTCAACTTCCCCTTTCTACACCACCACCTGATACTGGGATTTCCAGAGTTCTTGTACCATCAGGCAACATCTTCCCTTCATTTCCCTCCTTTTTGTTCTGCAGCCTTCCTTAAATTATTTCCATCCTTGGTGGACCCTGTCTCAGGATCACCAGGAAATGAGATTCCCATATAACCTGGGCTTTTCTACGTCAGCAAGGAAAAGATAAAAACCCCATGTCCTGAGGGTTATTGCTGCAGCATTGCTCTTGCTAGGTGAGGTGTCTGATAATTGTGCCTGTACAAGTTTCATTTCTGGCTGTAATTGATGGAAAGGCTCCCGCTGGCTGCACCTAAGGCTCCCCTGCATCCCACCCTGAGGTGTTCCCAGCACTGCCAGGACCCTGTCCTGACAGAGGGGCAGGGCAGTAGCATGACCTGCACACTTCCCTTGAGAAAAAGAATTCCTCCAGTGAGGTGGGGATGCAGGTCCTGGATCACAGCTTGTGGGAAAGCAGCTCAGGGAAACCTAAAAGCAAAACAAATGACCAGCAAATGTTGGTTTTGGAAGCAAAAAGTTTAAGGAAAATAGGGGTACAAGAAGCCACTGAAGTCTCATTTCTGGATGGTGGGCATTTGAAAGGGATTCCTCTCAGATGCTCCACACAAATGATTTACACCTATCTTCAACTCACTAAGGGTCAGCTCAGTGCTGGACCACTCAGAAGAAGACATGTTTGGTTTAATGCGTATGTTCATTTGCCTTCTCTCCTACTTCAGTCAGGGGTTTCCCATCATTAGGGCATGGGGAGCTCCTCTCTTACAGGACCACTCTTTGTACCTTGATCCTTTACCTCCGACAGTTTCCACCAGTATCATATCCATGCAGCCCCCACCCAGATGGTGGGATTCTGGCAGGACAGGAGCCTGACCCAGAGCTATTTTCCCATGCTGTGAACATTTTTAAGATAGAAAAAAAAGAAAGAAAGAAAACAAACAAAAAGTCTATTCCAGATTGGGCTAGAACAGGAATAATAATCCTCCAAGGCTGGTTTGGCACAATTGAACTATTTCACTCCTGTCATTGCCGACTGCTCTGCTCTTGCCTCAAACATTTCTGTTACCCTGGGGTTGCATTTCTAAGTGAGCACTGAAAGAAGTCAGACACCCTTAGTTTTACAATTCCAAAAGGTATTAGGAACAATTACTTTTAGAGTTGGGAAATCCATCAATCCCAACCATTTCCTAAGGCATCTTTTGGTTTTGAGAATTCAGAATTTATTTATTTTTTGGATGGGGGGAAAAATCATAAGATTTCCTGAACATCTTGAAGCCAATCTCCTTGAGCCAGAGGATTTCACGGTGCTGTTTCCTTGTCTTCTGGCAGTGAAAGGCAACTATGGGTAATGAAATGGATAAGTAAAATAAGAGACAGCTCTGGGACCAGATACACCTTTGCTGGGCCACTCCAAACACCCTAGATTTGTTTTTTAATGAGGCCCTGCATAGCTGGCCTTATCCCTCTGCTGGCACTTGGCTCTGACAATGTGTTATTTTCATACTTGTATCACCAAGACATTGATAACCTCATGGGGATTAGAGATGGATCTCTGTTTAGTAGATCTTCCTTCATTCTCATCAGGTAGTTTCCCATCTGCCTTTTACCTGTCAGTTATGATGGTAGAGCTTGAAGTAAAGAGGCTCAGTCACTTCTCTTTTTCTTTTTTTTTTTTTTTTGGTGCTGTTTATAATTTTTACTGAGAAAAGCAAGACACGCCCCATAAATCAGCCTGCAAGTTAGAGAGTCACACTGCGGAATATGCAGTGGGATGAGGCACCAGCTGCTCTTTGCAGATGATAAAGCTGTAAATATAATGCTGGTTTAAGGAGGCAGCCTGTAGGCTGTGACACCGTGTGCCTTTGCATCCCCCCGAGTATTTCACAAGAGATTCTCCAAACTATTTGAACAGTCCCTTTGGGACAGACTGCCAGGTCCACACCAGCTGCATTCACAAAGCCAGTCACCTGTGTGGGTGTGCAGGAGCTGGAAACATGCTCAGACCTTCCCGAAGGTCACAGCAGTCAAATATCGTGCCTGGATTCATTCAATATGCAGCAGGGAGCAGGAACGGACTCTGCTCCTCTTTTATAAGACCTTGAGTTGTTTGATGTAAGGCCGCATGCAAATCACTGCCCAAGGATGTGTTTGTCATATAATTAATATTAGCTCCCACCCTGGAGCACACTTCTGTCAACATGGAATAAATATTCCCCATCAGGAGAAGGACTGGAGAGATCAGGACTTGAAGCACTTGGATAGCTCTGTGCTAGCCATCAAGCATTGCTCTCCTGCTACTTCAAGGCAACCAGTGAGCCAGAAGATTGCTTTTCTTTTTTTTTCCAAGAATTTTGGCTTGAGGTGGTGTTTTTAATGATTTAACCCAATTTTCCCTTTGGGAGTGGCCTCTCCCTTTCCCAGGAGGTGATTGAAAACCTGTCATATGGTGATTTCTAGCAGTTATGGACATGTAGGGGAATGGAGCAAGTCTGGCTCTGTACCCAAACATGAGTGCCATGGTTTGGTGTTACAGCAAGAGACAGATCTTCTTTTTGGGGGGTTGGGTTTTTTTTCCATGAAGGGGAGATAAATAGTTTACTCTTTGGAAAACGTGTATGTAGAGAGGGCGTAATGAACTTTCAGATTAAACTTGGCAAGTGATTCCAAGCTAAAGAGGGGATGTTTAATCACATTTTCTTGCAGAGAAGGCTGAATGTTGGGTTTCAGCAAAATTTCTAAATGAAATGTCTCCATTTTTTTTTCAGTGATGCTTGTGTTTCTCAGCCTGATGATGTGCCGAAGGGGCTTAGCAAAGGATCTCAATAACTAGTTGAAACACTCTGCCAGAGCTTTTCAACTCACAGCTTCTGGGCTTTAGTACTTTCTGATCTGGAGAAATGATGAATGAGCCAAAGACCAGCAAGATTTGACTCTGCTTGGCACACCCACATGACACTGGACACCATCCCCTGCCTGAACCCAGAGCCATGGCCTTTAAAGGCAAAGGGACCCAAGATGTCCTTGCAGGGATGAGGCAGGGTGTGGTTACGTACAGGCTATGGCACTGGGAGCTGGGGCTGGGTGCAGGAAGGATTTGCTCTGTGGGGATGGTGGCTCCAGCCAGAGTAGTGACCTCCCTGTCTCCAGCTTTCCCGACTTCAAGGGCTTTGGTTGTAATTGCATTGGGAGGCTCCCAGGAGCTGGTATTTTCTGGTAAACACAGAATGTTTTGCTGGTGTTCAAACAGAGGCTGACAAGGTAGCACAGACAAGAAAGATTTCATTTAAAAATCAAATCTAAGCAAAAAACTAAACCAAAACAAAACCAAACCACACACACACATATAAAAAAAGATTATGCAAATGCTTCCAAGAAGATGAAAAATTAAGCATTCTAAACTAGCAAATAATTCAGTCTTCTCAGGCTCTTTTTTTTCTTCTCTTGCCTGCATGGGATCCAAAATTACATTTTACCACCTGCCTTGCTGAATTGTCCTTGTACCTTCCCTGCCAAGTTTCATGCCTCCAGGGAATACCAGCTCCCTGGGTTGAGGCATGCCATGCTCTCCTTGTCCAGTTTCCTTAGGGACAGCCATCTGCTCAAGCACAGCCTCTGTGCGGATGTGCAGGGGGGCTGCTGTGCCTCCCCTCTCTATTTTGAAGCATGCAGACTAGTTTCAATCCATTTGACAAGAGAGAGGGTATGTGAAGAGCGATATTGCAGTGGGCACCAGGTGGTGGAGAGGAAATCCTGTTAATGTTCCTGTTGACAGAAAGGGCCCATGATGTCATGGTGGGGCTCACACTTCACTAGCTTAAGGAGAACCCATCCAGCTGCAGCTCCCAGCCCCACTGCCTCCAGCCGAATGTGAGTTCCAGAAGAGTCATCCCACTAAAATGCAGGACCCCTGGCTGTATATGTACCACATACACAGCACCGAGCTTGCAAAGGCTGGGGAGAAAGAGGTTCAACTGCACATTCCTGTTTTACAGAAGGGAGATGGAGTCTCAGATGTAAGTAAAATGCCATGCAGTGGTGTGCACAGTTCACCTCGCCCTGAGCAGTACTGACAATTTCAGCACAAGAACTTCTGTCACAGAGCGCCTTTCACAGTGAGGATTGTCAGTGCCATCAGGTAGGAGAAAGTTTTGCTCTTGGCTGATGTTTTTAACCCCTTCACTTGCAGCCAAGCAGCTGCTTCTGGCTCAGCTGTTACCTCCAGCTGCACCACCCTGAGTTACCGCAACTCAGCCGGCACACGGTGCCTCAGCAACTCAAAGCAGCATGCTCTGGGGGCTCAGTCTGATGAAGTGCACACAAGGGAGCAGCTAGCAGCAGGAACAAGAACACGACACCTCAGGATCCTCAGCCAAAATATTCACTCACACCTGTCTCTTTGTAATACCGCTGGCGATGGAAAAGAGAGCTTCAATGAGGTGACCTTCAGCACCTCTTCGTGGTCCCCCGTTGCCTTCAGGCTCCCGGCATGAAACTGCTCCTTGTCATTAACATCACTTTCAAGCCTTGCCATAGATCATTCTGCTGAGCTTTGTCTCCTTGCACTCATTTGTCTTCGCTCATTTCAAAGAGTCCTTGGGGATGCCAGGACGCTCTGCCAGCTCCCCTACCTCAATAGCCCCTTGCCACTGTGGAAAGCCCACCCTGAGTTTCCCTCTTCAGCCTCTGCCCTTGCAACAAGCCACATTTGCACAGCAACTGCTGTATTTAACTCCAGGTGAGTTTGTCTAAAGTTCTGCCACAAATAAAACACCCATTGTACTACCACTCTCTTGCACAAAACAGATGGAAAAGGAAATTTATGATGAAGATTAGGGAGGAGTGTTCTCAGAGAGAGCTGCTTTTGGCTACTGAACCTTCTCCATAAGAAAGTGTCAGAGGACTCACTGCTTAGGTGATTTAAAGGCAGGCTAGGCAGATCACGATAGTTGTTCATGGCAAATGGTGGAAATGATGGGAAAGCATCCCCTTTTTCTGAAGCCACATGACAATCCCAGTCAGGGAACTGACAGAAAGCAAGCTGCCTGTAAAGATATATGTATCAAAATACAGAAATGTGCACATGCACCTAGACTGAAGCCAGATCAGCTCCAGTTCATCATCTGGCCTCACAACCAGTTGTGCAAACATGTCTAGGGCAGTGGTGCAGAAAGGGGAGGCAGAGGAGATAGTGAGAGATGTGTTCGCTCATTTGGCTGATAAGAGAAGAGCTTGTGGGCTGCAGCCTGGCTCACTGGGTGTACATCCCAGGGACTTTTGTACTACCTGGTACTTTGTTTTCTAAGCTGCTAATTACTGGAGTCTTTCAAAAAATCTCCTCCTGTTTGTTTTATTTATAACCCTTGCAATTTCATGGCTGAACTTGAAGATGCAAACCCTGCCAACTGAAAGGCCAGCAGACGAATCAAAAGACCCAACACCTGTTCAGAAACTCTGCATTTTGGGAGCTTTATCTCATCATTTCCAATGCACAGGACAGATTTATCAAAGGGCAGAGGGGACCAAGGTGGTGAGCAATGCCAAGGAGAGGCTGAGCAGGAGCCACTGGTGCCAACCCAGAGATGCCAGCACTGCTGCATTCAGACTGGTGCAGTAGCAATTAGCACTCAACAGAGTTGCCAGCTTCTAATCAGCCTGTGCCTGGGTTGTAGGATGGACCTTTGCCTGCTGCTGGTCCTGTCCCAGGGTTTGTGTGATGTTCTTTGTTCTTCCCACCTGCTGCAGGTCTTACTATTTCCTCAAGAAAGACAAGTTTCAAGGCAGACTAGGAGGAAGGCTGGAGAAAATTCTCCTTTTTGCAAGTCCTTTTGATCATGAGCAAAGAGATAACCCTTTGAATGCATCCCTGATATCATATTTGTGCCTTCCTTAGCTGTCGATGCTCAGTTTTACTCCAGTAAAATGTTTGTTGTCTTTGCCATTTTGCACTGGTTTTCAGTCCTCTGCTGGTGTTCACAGGAGATCAGGCTTCTGAAAGTGTGTGTGAAAACCCAGCAACCAATCAGCCATGTTAGTAAGCAGGGAAAAGTTTACAGCTTGCAAGGTACAGCAAGCTTCTGTATCTGTTTTATGTCAGCCTGCACGGCCTCCAAAAAAGAGTCTCAGAGCCCTGCTTCAGAGACAGGTTTGTGAGACAGAAGGGATAACACAGTGTCTGGGGGATTAATTAAATGCAACACTATAGAAAACACATGCCAGGGACAGCTTCGGCTGCAGGGTGCCTCGGGGTAGGAGCACATCTTGCACAAAATAGGTCCCAGGGATCATGTGGTGAGGGTAATTCTGGAGCTGGAGACTGTATCCATGCAGGAGATGCACCACAGGGGTAACCAGCTTTGTACCCTGCTTCCAGCTTCACAGCTGACTCTCCTGGACACTGCACTGGAGTTTGCCTTATGCTCTTGAATACATACAGACATGCCCTAAGTTGCTCACCTTTCTAGATCATCTAACTAGCATAGAAACATAGAATCATAGAATTGTCAGGGTTGGAAGGGACTTTAAAGATCATCTAGTTCCAACCTCCCACTAGATCAGGTTGCTCAGAGCCCCATCCAGCCTGACTTAAAAAATTTTCAGGGATGGGGCTTCCTCCACTGCTCTGGTGGTGACCTGTGCAAGTGTCTCACCACCCTCATGGTGAAGAACTTCTTCCTAACATGTAATCTGAATCTACCCACCTCTAGTTTTAATCCATTGCATCTAGTCCTACCACCACCTGGTATCTTAAAAAGTCGCTCGCCAGTTTTCTTGTAGCCCCCTTAAGATATTGGAAGGCTTCTTAATACTTAGATACTGTAGCTTCTTTAAAAAAGCTACATTTGGGACTAGCATGACACTGTGCCCATTGAACTAGCTCCACAGGTGAAGTTCATGGATATAGGTGAAGAGTTTATCCCAGCCAAGGAGCTGCAGAAAGCCCCTGGGAGCATCACTCTGCAGAAGCCTGCAAAAGTAGTAGTGATGCAACAGCAACAGCAGCTTGTGTCTGGGCTATGTTACTGCTGTGGAGTGGAGAAGAAATATGTTCTGCTACTGCAGCATCTCCCCGAGCAGTAAATGTTATACAATGGCCACCAGTCTGCTGATTCCTGGCCCACAGACGGATCCAGCACTCTCCCACAGGGACCAGAGAGGCTGTGTTAGCTCACACAGCACGGCTGGTGGGTTGGCTGCCCTGCCTGGACGGCTCCTGCAGAAAGCTCAGTGGCACTGATATAGAGCAGGCTCCTTGTTATGGTGCACACACATTAACAGCAGCAACACACCACGGCACTGTCTGCCAAGCTGCCCATTCCCATCATAGCCTAGATGTTTCAGTCTTCTTCTCCCAAGCTGAGGAAGGTAAAACATTGCACTGGCTGCTGCTGCGGTGATTAACAGGAAAGAAACCCCAGTATGATGAATAAGAAGGACGGGAATGTTACAGGAGGCTTTACCATGTAATTAAAACCAGAGCAGCAAAGATCAGAAATTGCAATGCTGCCTCCTGTTCTCAGCTTCTGGTCTCCCTCATCTCACAGCTTCAATTTTACCAACAGCTTCAATTTTACTTAGTCCTCTTCTCTACAAATCCACTGCTGGCTTCTCTCCTTTCTGGCCTGTAACCTGGGTCATTTCCACCTTTGATTACTTAAACACAAAACTCCACAGGACCTGTGCATGTACATGTATTCAAACCCCAACCATATGCACATTTTCAACCAATCATGTGCACTTCAAGCCAAGGCTGCAGAGGAGCAGAATGAAGGGCAGCATCATTAGCCTGGTTGTTGATGCCTTGGGGAGCAAGCAAAACTGTGAGGGCCTCTTAGCAGATGTGTGAGGCAGGTCCTCTTGCATCATGTATGATGGAGGACAGGACAAAACACTAGGGAACAGCATCCCAGATTGGAAGGGCTTTCTCCAGAGTCCTTCTGCAGCTGGTCCCCAAGTTCCACACTGTCGTTGATGCCCTTAGCTTCTTACAAAAGCTACGTTTGGTACTAGCATCACACTGTGCCCATTGAACCAGCTCCACAGATGAAGTTCATGGATATAGGTGAAGAGTTTATCCCAGCCAAGGAGCTACAGAAAGCCTCTGGCAAGGCGGGGAATAAACTCACATCCCTCCGTGTGGCCCTTTCCTCATGGAAACAGCTAATGAGGACACCAGTAGGATTTGTAGTACCCACCACTAAGTAGTTTCTTCTTGAGGGTACTAGTTGTCCTCTTCCATTGTGCTCTGTGTTGTACCCTGTGGCAAGGACATGTTTCTGCCATCTCTCCCCAGAGGCTCTTGGTCTCCTCCTGGACCACAGAGGAAGTATCCCATTTCACTCCATGCAGACAGCTTTCCTTAAGATGTTTCCCATTTTGAGTTCCTTGGGGAACTAGCATGGTAAACCCACGCTGCTTCATACCATCTCGCCAGCTCTGCTCCCAGGTTACGCCAGCATATGAGCAGTGATCACTGAGTTGCTTTGCCAGCGTGTTCCTGGGAAGCAAACACAAAAGGCAACGAGACAGTTCATTAGAAATTCAAGCCTGTGGGAAGGGTTGTTTTGGTTTTATTTCACTTCAGAATCCACTCTCTTCTATGATTTTCAGCTTATTATGCAATGCTGCACAGATATAAAAATACAAATACTTCTTTACATACAGGGATCAGAAGAACTCAAGACTATCAGAACAACTTTATTAAGTCAGATCAAAGCCCAGGTATTTCAGCATCCTTATAAAAGTTGATGTGTAGGAAAGGCATAATATGGCAAGCAAGTATGATGCTCCCTTTGTGCACTCTTCTCAGGCTACAAATACTAGACTTACAGGCTTGATCCTCAGTGGATCTCTCTTTCATGAAATCCTTCAATCTCCCCTTGGACCCAGGTAAACTTTTAGCAGCAACAGCATCCTCTGGCAAGGAGTTTCTCAGCTAAATGAAGACCTATCACCTCTGAATCTGTTCCAGTGCCAGCTTTGTTTAATGCCCTGCGGCTCTTGAGTCAAGAGATCTGCAGACAGAGCCCAGGTCCCAAGATTTTCTCTCATAGCATCCTGCAAGGTTTGTCATTTCTGCTCTGTACAGAGCCTAGTATATTAGAGACCTCAGGCCATTCCCGTAATACAACAACCAAAGCAAAATGCTCTGCCTTTGTTCCTGTTCACTGCAATAGACCCCATCTCTGCTGCTCATTGTTTTAAGACTCTTTTCTATTAATAGCAGAAACAGACATGCCATTTCAATAATTCTATTCAAATTAATGCCTTTCATTATACTCCAAACACAACATCAAAGGCTTAGATTGCACCCTGGCCCTTTGTGAGACAGAAAGAGTTCTGGTATAAAGATTTCCATCAGAATAGACTTTTGATGGAAGAAAGCTTTTTTTTTCCATCAGGAAAGATAAGTTTCTTAATGGGATTAAAGGCTTTGGTTCTTGTGGATGAGTGACTTGGGCAGCCTAGGAGGTCCTTTCCAATGGCAAATATTGTCCCACAATTTACTGCCATGGACATATTTTAATTTTACTCTGTTCTTTTCTGTGAGATAAAGGTCTCCATTCCTGGAAATGCCAGGTTCTGGTGTCGGCAGGTATGACATAGGGATCATGTTGTGTTTTAGAGAGAGTTGGGACTACATATCTCCAATGGCCAGGAGAAGATAAGCTGCAGAGACCACTGTGTCTTTACAGGCTTTGCCAGCCACCCTTCTCCCCTAGCAGACAGAGCCAGTAAAGAAAGAGGGTTAAGACTAATCACAGTGGAGGGGGTCTTCTCCTGGGGTGCAGCAGGGACAGGTCACAGGGCTATATTTGTCCACAGACTCTGTAAATAACCTTTTGCCTTCCAACAAGAGAAACACTTCAAGATTTGGGATCATTCACATAATCCCTCCGCCCCTTGGATTAGGTCTGGCTTGATACCTGTGTGCATGTTTCCTCCTAAAGAGCCTGCAGCTGAGAAGCCATCCACTTCAGGCTCTAGGAGCATCCAGGCATGTTGCTAGTCCTGCGGAGAGTGCAAAATGTGGACAGTGGGCTTCTTGGAGCATGGCCAGGGCTGGATCTTGTCCCTTGGCACCACTACTCTGCAGTTTCTTTTTTCCTCCCAGACCTCACACTCCAGATGCATCCATCATCCACCCAGGACCTCACACCTATCTTTCTGCAGTCTATAAAACAAGCTGGATGTGCTCCAAACCAGCCAAGACTAGTCTCTGGGGATGCTGTCATCTCCCTGGCTTATAAATTTTTGTGCACATGATATTATTATGCAAATTAGCAGTAAACAACCTTGTTGGCAAAAGAAACTACACCTCAATTCATTGTAGGGAATAGGCTCACACATTCTTTCTATGTAGTAAACTCTGATTTTCCTACTTTGCTGTTTTCTCTTCATCAGGAATCTTTGATTGGGTTACACTTCCTCTTTTGGTCTATTAAGGCTCTTAATGAAGCCCTATTATTGAACTAAATAGAAACATTTACTCCTTAAAGGACTTCATTATGCAGTTGTAGCTAAGCGGAACCTGCTAAAATGCCTCTCTGCATGTTCCTAGTTAAAAGGGCCAGTTTCTGTTTGAAACAGCAAAGGGACAACATCATCACCCGCTCTGGTCAGTGGTAACATGGAGGGTTCACCTTGTTACCATCACCAGGAGATGTTCCCTCACTTCACATAGTCCAGTTCCACCTCATTTTGTGGCTGCTTATGGTATCTCCTCCAGGCTGATATGTAAGCAGGGCTCAAAAAGAAACCACCACTTCCTTCATTGGTCATTTTAGTGGTTAATCAGTCCCACAGTGAAAAACCAATGCTTTCCTCCTGAATTGAATTTTGTCTGCCCGAATTGAATTCTAGCTGCTGGTTCTGGCTGGTGCCATCGATCGTAAGATTAAAGAAAAAATATTTATTCCTCATGAGGGTATTTACAGAGTTTATTTGCCCCACCTCTCTGTCTCTTTTTTCATCAGCTACCTTGGGTGAATCATCTTCATGTAACAAGACTCTTCTTATTACCGACTCTCCAGTCTTGCTGTTCCAAAGCCTTTAAAAAATGTGCATGGTGGGAGCAGAGCCAGGGTCCAGACGCACTGTGGGACCACCCTGGGAACCCCACTCATCACCCTGGGTACCCCTCACAGCCCTGGGTTTCAGCCTGCAGCCTCCTGCGCTCTGCCATCAGCAAAGAGATTTAGTAGAAAAAAATATGCTTATTTTCCTTTTTACGGCTAGGGAACTATGCAACATGTTCACTAAAGCAGGCTACTGAAATATTTGAAAGCTTTCCCCTAGTTTACATGGCCTTAAAAGTGGCCTTTACTGGTAGATCTTGAAGACACTGACCCTTTTTTTTCTCTTTTTCTTAATTTGAAAGGAAGATGTTTCATGTCTGGTTTCTGGTCCATTTATTTTAATTTTTCTCCAGATGTCTTCCCATGGATCACCAAGAAACATTCAAGCAAGCAAGTAAGTGTTGTCTTTTAAAGACCAGATATTGCCCCCAATGCCTAAATGTCAGATTATTTGCTACACCATTAACTCACACTGCAGTATGAGAGAAAGGCTTTGCATCTATTCTCACAGAGGTAATGCAACAGTTTGTAGCCCTGGGAATCCAATTAGAGAAACCAACCCAACACACAGCAGCGAGGAGGGCAAAGACTCATCCCACTGATTTCTGCATCAGTCACATAATACTGGTGTGCACCAGAGCACATCCCCAGTCTTGACTTTAAGATGAGCAAAGCAAAAACTCATAAAGCACCCCTGGTTATCCCCCCAGGTTTTGCACTCTTTTTCCCAGTGTGACTACATTTCTGCTTCCTACCATGGGATTTTTATCTGTCTTTTTCCAATAGATTAAAGTACCATTTATTTCCCTAGAACTATTTTCAATGCCCAGACCCATAGGCCATGACCAAATTGACTCTTAATCTTCTCTTGGATAAATAACATAAGTGAATTTCTCACTGGAAGACAACCTTCCCCAAAATCAAGTCATTATAGCAGCAATTTTCTCATCCTCTTCTAATTAATTAAAGCTCTTTTTTGAAAGTAGAAACACAGAACTGGACACAATATTAAGTAAGAATATAGCAGTAATATCCACCTACTGTCTTGTTGCTGAAAGATTCAAAGATATCATTCACTTCCTTCTTATAGCAGTGCAAAGACAGCCCTCAGTGAACTGAATATCTATTATGAACCTTCAGTCATTTCAAGAGCGACTGCCTTCTCAGATATAGTTCCCTGCTTTCATTTTAAGGTTTTCTGGCCTGGATGTGAAATTCCTCAATAAAGTTTTCAGTAGCAGAGAGGGTTTATTAATAGGAGCAGCAGAGATGCCTGAGGAAAGAGCATCTCATTGTGTGAGATTAATGTTACATGATGAATGTGGTGTAAGCCAGAGCTGAGCTGTTGCAAATGGAAGCTAAATACTTCTCAATGGACCTGTCCACCTGACACTCATTTTAGGTCTCAGAGCTGTCACTCAGGAAGGTGAACTGGACACTGTGCGTTCATTTATGCAAAGCAGTGTGTTATTAGTGGCACTTGATGCTGGGAGATGAAAGGAAACTGTTGCTGGTTTTGCGTTTCCTACATTTATCTTAAATTGGTGGTTTCTAAACCTCTGGATTGATGGATCCCTGTCATATGTCAAGGTTTCTTACCATCAAATCTACATCCGAGAACATGAAGGGTAGGATTCATCTCCTCCTACTTAAGTTAGGTGCCTAGTCTAAATGAACCCTTTTGGCTTCTCTAATATCAGCAGAGAAGAATAGCCATCTCTGGAAGGTGAGGCAATGTGCTGATCAAAGGCGTTTCTACAAGGATGGGTTGAACTGCTTCTCAGCAGGGCAGATTGGTGGGTTGTTAGACAACTATCATGGATCAGAGACATAGCCTTCAGCTGCCTAAAGCCAAATAGTGCATACCCTACCCTTCACATTAATCTGATAAACCAGTTAAACTGGTGCCCTGGACGTGCTGGCTTTGCACCATTCTAGCCTAGTTGACTGCAGCCTTATTCCAGCCTGCAATATCACCAGACTAGCATCGTGCCTGATCTGCAGCATAAAGATCAGAGAACACACCCAGCTGCTCCTTTCTGAGCCCGTTAAGGAGACCCAGGTCTGTGCTTTACCAGGCACCTGCCTCCACAGTGTCTCATGAGTTAAAGCAGATTCTGATCAGCAGCAGATGCTAGACCTCGCTCTTGCTGTGATCAGCATCTGGCAGAGAGAAAATGGCTTAAAGTAGACTCTGGAAAAATTAATTGCTGAAATTTAAGTGACAGAATAATAATTATTATAATTGCAATAATTGATAGTAATGATTCCTCTTAACATGCCCCTGGGGAACTCGCATTGCAGGCCAGCTCTGTGAGGTGCTCTGTAAACACACAACAAGAAGAGTTTCCTGGAAATGGGGACATAAAAACATGTCCAGTTCATTTTTTCACCCTTTGCATCAGCTCTCAGACACTGCCATAGATGAGCATTGGGACTAAGAGGACCTTTGGGCTCACATGAAAACCTTGCTTCACTAATGCAAGGCATAAAACACTACGAAAGTGGTAGACTTTTAGGGGAAATGAATGAAAACAGTGAGACTGGTTTCAGGTGGTGGTCTTGGAGCACAGGCAGCTGTAGTTTCCAATATTGGGGTAAACATCACAGCAAAAGCCAACATAGTGAAGGAAATTCACAAGCACAAGCCCTAGTGAGGAAAACACACAAGGTGTCTGGTTTGGGAATAGCTTGGCTGGAGGGATGCCAGGATTAAGAGACAATGGTAGGTGGGAATCCACTGCCCAGCCCTGGGAGGTGATGGGCAGGGAGGGATCAGCCTCAGGCAACCTTTCCATATATGTGCAACAGAGACAAGAGTGGTGGGGAAAAGTACTACAGGGTTCAGCTCAGCTTCTGCATTCCCAAAGGCCATCTGCAGAAGTCAAAGGAAAAGGACATCATGGTAATTTTCCTTTTATATATATTTTCAACCTAGAAAGAGGTTTCCTCTGTGAGCTCTTAATAGTTATGTTTTAGAAGTGTAGAGAAGAAAGGGCCGTGGAGATTCAGGGAATTTAAGTCAGATAGTGCAATTATGATAATTGGTTTTGACCTCCTGCAGGACCTGATCCGTGGAATTACAGTGGTCCCGCACAGCGTGCGCGACCAGGCACTGACGTGGGATGTGCACTTCAGAAAGCCATCCAGTCTTGACTTTAAGACCTTGAGTGATGGATAATCTTTTCCATTCTTGTAAATTGCTCCAGTGGTTAATTGCTCTGCCTATTAAAAAAAAAACCTGCACCTTATTTCCACCTTTAATTTTTCCAGCTTCAGCTCCCAGACATTGGACCTCCTTTTGCTATGTCTGCTCAATTAAAGAGCACTATAATACCAAATACCACCTTCCTGTGTAGATACCTACAGGTCAAATTGCTTTTTACCCTTCACTCTGGTAGGCTAAATAGAATAGCTTCCCTCATACTCATTTCCAAGTGTTTTTTTCTAGTCCTCCCATCATTTTTACAGCTCTTCTGTTTGCTCCTTCAGTTTTTAACATCTGTCTAAAAACTGAGCGCCAAACTTAGAGAGGTTGTTCAAACAAAGATCTTGCCAATGTCTTTTATACTATGGAATCATGTTTTATTTTAATCTAACCGCAACCCTGTCCCATGCAGGGAACTGTAGAGGTCAGCTGGTTTGCAAAATGATCATATATTTTTCAATTTTTCTTGAATTTCATTTATACTTGTTTTCAAAACTGTAATGTTGAAAAGAGGATTTTTTTTCTATTTGAAAAAAATTTTTTCTATTTGAAAAAGGGTTCTTTTCTGTTTGAAAAAGACTTATGATTGCCTAAAGAATCCTATAACAAAAACATAAACATAACAAAGTCCTAAACAAAGAGAAACTTAAAAAGAAAACAAAAACAGCAAATGAAAGATATAGAGAATCAATCAAAATCTGAAAATATGCAAGGAAGTAGTTTTTATCTTTCCAGTATTTTTTCTCCTTTTTTTTCAGGGAGATCAGGCTAATTAAAGTGGGAGCTTTTATCTGTGCTCCACAGATTTGCCCCTATTATAAAACCCTTCCCTACATTAAGACATTCTAGGTCTTTGGTTTGGTAGGATCCTGAGGGATCCAGCATTGCATGAAACCCTTGGAGCAACCCACTGCAGAAATCTGGTCATTTCTTAATACACAGCACATGGGGAAGAAGAGCACAAACACAGCAGGCCCAGAAAACAGCAATTTCTGAGCCTGCCAAAACCTGTGAAAGAGTTAATACAGCAAATGGGATAAAGGGCACTTCTGGACATAATTTACTTGGATTTTTCTAAAGGCTTTTGATGGAATCCCTCACGGGAGACTCTTAAGGAAAATAAATATCTGCAGGGTAAGGGGCAGCATCCTGTTGTGGGTCAAAAACTTCTCGAGTGAGGGAATACAAAGGGTTGGAGTGAATGAATAGTCCTTGGAGCATGGGGAGGTTAAACGGGAGAGACTCGAGGGACTTGCTTTGGGAGGGGTGCAACTGAAAATATTTATTAATGATTTGGAGAAACAAGAGGACAGAGCAGGAGGTGAAATCTGTCCAGGTGGCATCAAACTATTTAGAGTTTTATTTGTTAATGGAAGAAGGAAAGAAACTGATGAAAGGAGGGGAGAAATATGAAGGATTGTGAGAAGCCCTAGAAAGGCTTGATCTAGCTGGAAGATGGAGCAGCTGGAGAACTGTGAGATAGATGCAATACCAACTAGCTATGGAAACCTGTCTGTGCTTCACATGAGCTCTGCGGGATGGACTTGAGCTAACAGAATCCTCTTAGGAGAGAACTGTCATGGTATCCAATGGAAGGAAGATCTGACAGTGACCAGCAACTGCTAGAGTTCAGAAAAGAGAAATTAAAATCAATCCCCAAAATCTAATGCCCAAGGAGGGAGGTGAAGATCTTAACCCAGCTCTGGGAATAAGTCTCTCCCAATTGTGTCACCAGAGGCAGGAGGGAATAGAGGGAGTGAAACACCTGAAGGTGTAAAAAAACTCCAGTTGTATAAAACTATTACTAGCATTCTGCAACCCTCATAAGTCTGTCATTTGAGCAAGCCTGAGGACCACAGGGATGTTGAGTCTCTCATGCCACTGCACACATAAGGAGACGTGGCCAGAGGGTATCAAGTTGAGAACAGTCCTGCCTCAAACTTGCACAAGTTGTTGGAAAAATGGTCTGTGACTGGGCTCATAAAACCCTTAGACATCTCAGAGCATCTATTCTGGGGACAAGCAAGAGCTGTAACCTTCGTTTTGATGGATGTCCAGAGATATCCAATGATTTTAGCATTTCATTGTACAAAGGGCTTTGATAGAGCTGGGAAGATGACCCTGCTGCCCTGAACACCATGGTAATGCTCAGAGCCTGAATGGGAGTCTTTTCACTGGCGAGGAAGAAGAGTGAGAAAATAATTAGAGAGCCTAAAAGACTTATCTTCAAGCAGTGTTACATGATGTGCACACAGTTGTCTCCTGACCATGGTGTGTTTCCTGGACATGGCGTGTCTCCTGGCCATGGTGTGTTCCTGGCTATGGTATGCCTGCTGGCCACAGTGTGTGTCCTGGTTTGAGTTACAACCGCACAATTCTGTTCAGTGATTTTACTTTTCAGCTCAGTCTCTGCTAACCAACTGCACTTTCTGAAGCTCACAGCATGTTTTCACAGACAGAGTCTGCTTCTAGCAGTGATAGCGCTCCACGTTCAGAGCTCCTTCCAAGGATTGATGTGCAGACCAAGGTCACTGTTACATCTTGTGTGCCATATCAGGGGGTGCACAAAGTGAAAGGCTGCACCTATAGAGAGGGAAAGACAGGAGACCCTAAACTGACCAAAGAGCTATTCCATCCCACCTATGTCATATTCAGTATAAAGCTGAAAGATCACGAGGGTCTTAACCCTTCCCTTTGGCCTTCTTTCTTCTCAGACCTTCTTGTGCCTTCTTCACCCTTCTTGTCAATGGCCGACATCCAAGGAGGACTCCATCTATTCTGCCTTTGATCCTGATTCATGTATTCCTGAGCCCAGCTCCTGAACCCAGTTCTCATCTGCTGCTGAGCCCAATCTGGGACTTTCCCAGTGCTTGTTCCACAGCTTCAGTGGTGACGGTGATATTATTGCCATCGGGGGGAGTTGGTTCAATACTGGTTTTGTATATGTTTGTATATATTCCATTTTATTATTATTGTCTTAATTAAAACTGATTAAGTTTTCTTTTCTAATCTGGAAGTCTGTCTCTTATTCCATTCGTCTCCCATTTGGGAGGGGAGGGGTCCAAGAGCAATGCATAATTCTCTCTCCCTTATCCTCTTTCTCTTCCCTTTTTTGTGGGGCAAGAGGGGTTAACAGGGAGCGTCTGTTGTAGCCCTGGTGGACTGACCCCAAATCTCAACAGCATGTTAGCAGGCTACAGCATGGACCAAGAGCCGGCATTGCTGGGCTGACATTTTGCATGTCGTGTTGCTGCGTGTTCTGTACTTATGCCAGGGGCCAGGCTGCCCTGTCAGCAAACTGGTAACACTTTTGCTAAGATTAATTGTTCCTGTGTTGACCAGAGGATGCCCACAAAGCCTGGGTTCCCCTGACAGGGAGGTACAGAGCAATAGCTTCAAAGCTTGCAACAGTGTGAAATCCAAGGCTGCACTGGTATTTTATTCACAACTAGGGCCATTGAAAGCAAATTTTCCTGAATTTATTTCCCCACTCAGCCTTTATAAATTAAGTTTCTCAACATTTAACATTTTGGGTTTTGCACCGCCTGTGAAAGTAGCTACATTTTCTTGATGATGCCTGCCTGGAAGGGAACTAGCATTTGCTTCTGAGTGTCCAACACTCTCTCGAACATGCAGTGCCTTTTCACTAGCCTTCTGTTGTCAGGCATGCTTTCTCTTGCCATTCATCATCCTTCACATTTTGCAGTTAGCTTAAATATATGTTGAGAGAAAACAGCAAAAAAGTTCCTTATTGCTATATAGGTTGAGGATCTGATGCACCTGTGCTATTTCATGGCCAGAGCCTGCTTTTCAACAAACACATCACAAGCAGCAAATAGCAACCTCATCATGGCCTTCAATGGTGCTTTCCATCCACCAGCATGACTACCAAGACTTGCTCCTTCAAAAGTGCTTCAAAACCTGCTGTTAGAGCTCCTCAGGGCATGGCATCCCTCACTTCCAGACCCACTGAGATGTCATTTGCTGTTGTTGCTGAGTTTGCTTTGAAACAAAACCTCTCCCTGCAGTGAGTTTCCAGACTAGCAAACAACTGCCTCTGGGCAACAGAGAAACCATCTAACTCAAGTGTATGTGTGATTGCTATAGCATCTCAGCATCACTCAGTACTTATCCCTGCAATGCCCCTGCAAGGTGGACAAGTGTAACTGACCTCCTTTTATAAATGGGCAACTTAGCCCCCCATGAACCCAAAGTGCTTTGCCTATGGGCGTCAACAAGACTCCTGGTAAAGACTTGAAAGCAAACCTTATCCTTTCTTACTTCTTAAACTCCTCTTCATCTAAAGTCTTTACAAGGTTTAAAGCATTTTAAATCCGATGATTAAAAAAAAAATATTCCAGCTGCCTCATTGGAAAACATGTAAATAATTCTTGTGATTTTCCCTCTTGTTGATTTCTCTGTGACAAATTCCAGCCAGGATGGGGGATGAGGAGCACTTTCACTCAGCCACAGCAGGAGCATTTTGGCAGCCAGCTTTAGGCAGCTAGTTTGTATCTCCAGTGATACACAGAGTTCTCCCTTCAACAGTTTTCCTGCTGTACTGTAGCTTCTTTAATGAGTTGGATGAGTCTTGTTCCTTATCCTCAGAAAGCCTTAACAGTGTCCTCGGAAGGAACCATTCCTTCCATGACACAGTGCTGTCAGGAGTGGCTTTCCAGGGCTAGATGCATGATGTGATAACTGAAAACAAGCAGTAACAAGAATATTTTATCCATAGCCCTCACTCTTCAGGTATGCTGTCAGGACCCGGGGCTTTCAAAACTCCTTTATCTCCCCAAACTCCTGATTTCAGGAGCAAGCAGAAATCATAATGATTTTTTTTGGACGTGACCTTTAGCACCCGGTCTCAGTCCTTGCAGCCTCCCACGTTGTACTGACCTTTTCGTTGTGGTAGAGCTGCTTTAGAGTCCTGACAGAAATTCTGAATTCTTAAGGCCAGATGGAAACATTGGATCAGTTCTTCAAACCGGCAGTATAACACATACAACAGAGTTTCATCCAATTATGCCAGCATGGAGCCTAGGAACATGTGATCATTGCAACAGGCTGAAAAAATACTAATTACTTTCCAGAGGGTGTATATATTATATATCAAATAAATTTGCTAAAATATGCAAATTTTCTTATGTGTAAAAAGTAAAAATGTAGATGAGTTCAGAATGTTTTTGCTGTCAGCATACATGGACAGTGTACATTGGAGCATTAAGAAAAGGCTCCCAAAATGAGAGGCACCTTTTTCCTGATGAAATTCCTGAAAACAGTATCTAGGATGTAATTCCTTAAGAAAATTCACATTTTGTTTAGAAAAATAAAATATGAACCAACTCCAGCTGCTTTCTCACTCTGTGACATTGAAGGAGCAGTTCACGTATCTGATGGAGGTTTCTAGCCCCTGGGGAGGTGTCCAGGAGATCCCACCTGGCCTTTGTAAAGATGCAAGTGACCAGGTTCTCCACTGTAAGTCAGCCCTGTGCAGATGTTTTGGGTCCCTGAAGGTGTCTCCAAGGGCACTAGAGACCACCCCTTCCATTGCAAGACTTGTGTACTCATTACAGCAGAAAATGCAGAGCAGTTGGGGAACTGTGCTCTAAAGAGAGACTTGCTGATGGATGCCTCCATCCTTGGCTCACAAATAATCTGGAGACACTCATTTTAATTCCTGTGACACCTTCCATTCTCAGCCACGCTGCTCTCCATGAGTCTTTCAGATGGCAGACTCTGCATGAGCAACATCAGCATTTAGCTGGTCTCATCCCACTGCAGCCTCCAAGGGAACACATTTGCACAAAACCTGCTTTGCTTCCCTGGGCATCCAGGGGTCAGGGCACCACAGGGTGCCACCCTCCTTCCTAAAACTACAACAGAACTGGTGAGTGAATCCAATTTCCAGCACAGGCAGGGAAGCAGGCAACTCCTGCATTTCTTACCCCTCATGGTGCAGGCAGCTGGTTCCTCTTCTTCCCCAAATGAGAAGCACCCAATAGGGTCCTCACCTGCCTTAGCTACTTTTCCCCAAACCACTAAAAGATAATAGGAGATGCCAATCCTATGCAGTCTCATCCCATGACCTTAATGCAAATTGTTTGAGACTGAGGACATAATAAGAATGAAGCTGGGAATGGAGCCATGCTGGAAGGGTAAGTGGCTTGTCAGGTTATTGCAGTTATATCTTGTCATTTACACAGGGAACAGCCTTAGGAGACTGAGACAGGGCTGCCAGCATATGCATAGCAGGGACACTGAAGAGGTGCTGGGAACAGGGTGGCCTGCCAATATCCTGGCCAGAGGGCAGGAGCAGGTGTCATTTGCTGTGAACAACATGATAGGATGCCCAGAACAAACATGACCAATCTCCCATGGAGCTGCCAGCCCTGGGAGGGATTGGTCCTCAGAAGACTAATAAAGCACATAAGCCCCATGCTGTGTAGTTTTAGTTCTTGGCCCAGTCATCAGAAGCCAGGAGGAACACCACACCCACCTCTCCTCTGAAGTATGAACCTGGTCTTTTTTGGCAGATTTTGTTGGTGATGATCCATCAAACTGTCTTGTTTATGGAAATCTAAAGCATCATCTCAGGGGAGCAGTAGGTCAGTCCTCCTCAGCATAAATCTGTAGACAACTCTCCAAAGGCTGGAGTGGTATGTTGGTGTAGCCAGAGTCAGGAGTCTGGAGAGCAACCAGTGTCCTTGGATGCCTGAATGAGAAGCCAAAGTGGTGGCATTTTGATTGTAACTGAGCGGCTCAGTTCCATCCTTGACAGTGTTTATGTATCTTGACCTCAAGTTGAAAAAGTTCGGTTTGCCATTCAGAGCACAAGGGTCCCTCACTTCATTCTAATCTCCTCTTCCATTCAGCCAAATATCCCTTGGATCTCCTCTCTAGCTGCACAGGGAGGAGATGATATACCAATGCCACTGAGAGGACTGATTTCTGATTTACAGTCAGTTAAACCTGGAAGGGTCCTGGAGTGGGGGTGATGCAAAAATTACAGAATGGTAGAGATGGAGACTATCTAGTCCAACCCTCCTGTGAAAGCAGGTTCACCTAAAGTAAGTTGCACATGATCACGTCCAGGTGGGTTTTGAATATCTCCAGAAAAGAGATGCCAGAAGCTCTCTGGGCAGCCTGTTCCAGGCTCTGGTATCCTCAAAGGAAAGATTTTGTTCCTCATGTTCAGATGGAACTTCCTGTATTCCAGTTTGTGCCTGTAGCCCCTTGCCCTATCACTCACACTACTGAAAAGAGACTGGTCCCGTCCTCTTGACACCTGCCCTGTAGATATTTATAAGCATTGATAAGATCCCCTCTCAGCCTTCTCTTCAAGCTAAACAGATCCAGGGCTCTCAGCCTTCCCTCATAAGAGAGATGATCCATTCCCCTAGTAATCTTTGTAGCTATCTCCAACAGTTCCTTTCTGTCTTCAACTGGGAAGCCCAGAACTAGAAAAAAATACTCCAGATGTAGCCTCACTAGGGAAGAGTAGAGAGCAAGGAGAAACTCCCTCGACCTGTTGACCACACTTTTCTTAATGCACCCCAGGAGACCATTGGCCTTCTTGGCTACAAGAGCACGTTGTTGCCTCACGGTTAACCTGTTGTCACCTAACCTGTACTGGTGCATGGGGTTATTCCTCCCCAGGTGCAGGTTCCTACACTTGCTCTTGTTGAACTCCATTTGGTTCCTCTCTGTCCCCTCCCAGCTGCAGCTTGGTGTCATCCTCCCTCCACCAGGCAACCCATCAAGATAACTCCAGGGAAGGATGCACCTCTGATGTTTACAGAAGGATATAGGTCATGAATGGAAGTGGCCTTTCACAGGAGAGGTGATGAGGTACATGACACCATCCAGACCTCTCCTAACTTCCCTCTAGCACCTAGCACACCCCCTCACTTGCAGGAATGTTGGGATTTTTTGCAGGTAAGGGTTTTCCAGATGCAGCTTGGATGTGCAGATGATATGCCTGTAGTAAGACAGGATACCTGGAGAGCTACTTTTTCCAAATCATGCTTTCTGGGTTTTAAACACTTGGAGATTGCCTTCAGTGATACAATGCTCACATCTCAGTGAGTCCCACAGCCCACATGCTTCCAAAAACGTGGGCTGCAGCATCCAACACTCGTTTGTTCCTAGGAAGTCTGGCCAGGAACACAGCCACCTCAGATCAGCATAGACCTGGTGGCTCCTCTCATTGCAGATCTCCAGGAACATCTCCACTAATGGGAACAGTTGACAGCAAATTATTTTTCTCCTAGCTTGCAATACTGCTGGGTGACATTATTTTTATTAATAACATGTTCTTCCATGCTGGAGCCCATGGGTCACAGTCTGCTTCAGCAGAGAGGAGCTCAAGGCTGATGGCAGGTGTCAGCATACGGGGACCCAACGTAAATGAAGTCATCAAAGATTAAAAGGAGGAAAAGTAGGCACAGTCAAGGTTATAAGGGAAGGAAAGATCCTTTTAGCAGGCAGGTGGAAAAGGAGTGAAGGTGGGAAAGGAGGGAAAGGGGAATCAGGACACACTCCATCCTGAAGCATCAGAGCACCTTTCCTCAATACCCACCTGCCACTTGGCTTCAGCCTCAGCCACTTGCAGCTGAACAATTACTTTGTCTTCTGCTGCGTCAGCCAGCGAGTGCTCGTAAGACCTAATTTAAAACCCTTGGTGGGTCCTCTCCACACTGCCCTTGGCCACTTTCCCTCCCTGTAGGAGGTAGGGAGCTGTGGGAACTGAACTAAACCACCCACTTCTCTCCCACCCCTGAGCGAGCTGCTCTGCTGTCCCCATGCCTCAGCTTCCCCGGCTGCCGCGCACCCTCGCAGTGAGCCGGCGAGGCTGGCCCCACCGATCTTTGCAAATTGCTTTCTAATCCCCGGAGAGAACGGCAAAGTATGATTAATATGACTATTTATTTTGCAGGCATGCAGGAGGTAAAGGTGGAAGTGCTGAGACATATATTTGATTTGGCAAATTAACACATCATAAGACATAACCGTAAAAAATGCACAGCCTCCTAAAATTGCTTCACTACTCGCCTCCCCCCCCCATCCTTGCTGGATGAGCTGTAATGAGAGAATAAGGTAAGAGTGCTGTCAAGATAATCTTCCTTGTTATACTCCATGTAGTTGCAGGGATGGAAGTTGCAAAAATAACACATTTTTCAGTCTTCAGGCCAGACCTCCCCATGAGTGAGCAAGGCTGCACAGCCCCGGTGTTTCCAGGCATTTGCTCCATGTAATGAGTGCCACCCACTGTGGTGTGAATTGGTCTCCATCTCTGCTTCCCATGGGCAGATCACCCTATCCAACAGAGATGTGCAGCAAGAGGGAGTCAGTGCAAGACATCACCTCCCTCCTGAGCAAAGCTTGTCCTCCAAGTTCCTCCCCAAGGCAAATGCACTGAATTGGATCAAATGCTCATGGAAATCCAGAGGCAGCTGCAGATCTGGGAGAACTCTTCTCCCCAGGAGTCTGATGCCCTCCTGCTTACCACTGTCATTTGGTGGAAAACTGATGAGAGGTTTTAATATTTGAGCCACTTGGCTGGCCATAGCAGTGGTCCTCAGAGGCACAACTCCAGCTCAGCATCATGACAGGAGCATCCTCACATGCTGGCCATGAAGCTGGCAAATGCCAGGGGTCAGCAATGCTGGGGCAGGTCCCACCTCCCCACAGTTGGATGTTGAAAAAACGAGGCAGAAGCCAACCACCTCCATCTCTCTTTCCTAGGCATGAAAGGCCAGTCTTGCTTGAGCTTCCTGCTGTAGGATGAAGCTGATTAGGGGACATTAGAAGTTTATTTCTCTCCATGGATGAGAAGGGGAACCTGTGTTAACAGGTCAAGTTTCGACACTTACAAGCTGGAATTACAACCTTGGTGCATGGCCAAAACCAGGGTGTGTCTTCAGCCCAGTGGGCCTTTGTCTGGGACACGTTGGAAGATCTTTTATAGTCAGGAGAAAGCTGTAAGCTGGCGGGCCTGTTACCATCTTCTGGGCTTAAGTTTTCAACCTCAATCCTAATAAGATAACATTATCTGCACCGCTAAAATTGACATAGGGTTGTGGAAAAGCCCTTAGGAAATGTATATATCCTATCTGAAGCATCTGTCACTTCCCACTTCAAGATGGTCACCAGCCAGCTGGGTCTGGAAGGTCCTGGAACAGGATGAGGTCTGGCTGAGGTGGGTGAGAGTAAAGGATTCATCTCTGGGCAAAGAGGTGAGACTGCACATGTCCAAACCTGACCTGTGGCTTCATGCTGTTGTTCCTCACCAGTGACACTGCTGCCTGGTTTCCCATGTGTTTCAGAGCAGGCTGCAGCTGTGGCTGTGTGTTTGAAAGCTCAGCTAGCCCTTGCAGTTAACAGCTTGGCTTTTCATATCCACCTTGTGACTCGTGGCTGGTGAGCGCTGCCTTCCACCCCTGCCAATTTTCCAAGCACTGGTCAGGGCTGTGTGAGCAGCGTTTTCCCTTAATGATAACATCGTATAGGTTTGGAACAAAATTTCAAATTTAATTTTGAATCAAGGGGTTTGTTATTCACAGGCTTCTGCAGCCCCTCTAATAACATTTCAAGGCAGAGTTGGATGCTTCTTCCTTCAGATATCCTGTGCCCATCCTATCGTCCTAATGCTGGCAAGCAGAAGTCAGGCACATAGTCCTTACAGTCCTGGGACCACATAGGCGCCCAAAGAGGCTGTGTGGCTGAGCCACCTAAACTCAATTTTGAATGAGCTGATAGGAGGACATCTTGCCTGAGCAAGGCAATGGAGGAGTTCGTATAGTGAGTGCTGTATTTCTAACAGGAGACATCCACAGCAGCCTCCCCAGCTGACAGATGGCATGATCTGTGCTGCAGAGGGTGAGGGGAGCTGGGATCCTGCTACCAGGTCTAGCTGCATGGGTCTGAGAAAGTAGAACTTACTTTCCATTCAGCCACACTGGGCTGTGGCAACCAAAGCCCAGGAAGAGTTCCCATCCCTGTGCAAGCTGGGGACTGAGCCTGGTGCACGCAGAACTGAAACAGCATTAGTAAGAGTGAAATCTAGAGCCTATCTGCAAATGCATGTGCTGCTGCCAATAATGAGGGGAAGTATTTTGAATTCAGTTGAGGCTCTCTCTGGCTCAGGGTGACCTTTAGAGAGCCCACGTCCCAGTTCGCTGTCTCCAGCAGAGCTGGCGTTGCAGTAAGCTCTCCATTCTCATCATGATTTTTTTTTTTTTCTTTTTCAGCTGAAATATTTATGCAGGTTTTTAGGGGTGTAGCTTTCAGCACTCCAACCAAGAGGAAATGGTCAGATCACAAAGCAGGCTACAGTATACGGCCCTGGGGATAGCATGGCCTTTGGTAAAGCTCCTTCCCATGGCCTTTCTTCTAAGAAACCTAAGAGCAGTAAGGTTTATGAAGCTGATCCCATCAGACCTCACGGAGAGACTTAGCCTAAACATCTGAAGGATGAGAGTTGCAGAGAAAAGGGAGTAGAGGGAGAGAGTTTGTAGCAGCAGCTTGAAATAGGAGGGAAGATTAGGACAAGAACATAAAGGAAGTTGGAGAAATAACACCATCTCATTTACCACTCAAGCACGCAATGTTTGTCATATTAAAATAAAAACAGTGGGGAATGATTCCCCAAGGAGACCTCCTTATCTGACTGCATTAATGCAAGATAGACCCTTGTGTGCATGCAGGCAGGAACAGAGACACTCACACAGACACACATGCACACACAAAGGGTTGTCTTGAGAATGGGAAGGGAACAAGGCAAGAAATCTTTAATCTACACTTTCAGAGCAATAAACAAGTGTGTTGACATCTCTGTGCTGCCCACAAAAATAGACACCATCCATTTCTCCTCTCCTCCCCTTGTAAGAGAATGGGTCTGGTGGGGAAGGGCTGTGTCACTGTATATCCACACGGCAGCTTGAATTCAACAGGACTTTGCAAGGTGATGGCAAGAGAAATCTCTTGCAGAACTGGCCCTCAGTTTGCCTGACGTCCTGGGAGAGCCCTCAGGGTTGTTACAGGCACAGCAAGCCCCAGAACACCAGAGCCACCCTCCTTCAAAACTCAGGGCTGACACCTGAGCAGGTGGAGTGGCCCTGTCCCCTTCAGCCGTCCCTGAAGCAGGACCCACAGCCTGCTGGAGATGAGCATTTAGCTGTGCCATGAGTTTGGCTCAGAGCATCTTTCCGCATCAGTTGATGCTCTGCCTTCCTTTACCACCCCAAAATCTACTGCTTTACACTAATCCTGCAGCTTTATCTGGGTTCCAGCTGGCTCAGCCTCTAGGGCTTTTTCAAGCTGCTTGCAATCTTGCCCCACCTCACACTTTGCTGAAAGCTGGGGAGAAAAGCAAGGTGTTCTCCATAACATATAATAATAGGACCCTACAAAACTGACTTGCCAAGGTCACCTCTGTACAGCACCTAACATAGGGTGTCTGAGATCAATGCTGAGCCCTGCTGTTAATTTGATCCAACGCAAACATAACTACCAGCAACCTTGATGCTACAGTGTTGGAAAATGATGTTTTAAACACAACCCTTTAAAAAGCAGCAGAGACCAAGCAAATGGGTGTCCTAAGAGCCTGACAAAAACTCAAATCCTCTTCAGGGGGAAATTAGTAAGCACTGCTGCTGGCTGAATCCAATTTATTAAGGTCTCAGAGCAGGCAATCATGAAGAAAAGAGATAAATAATCTTCAGAAAGAACAATTGCAGATCACTTGTGACATAATCAGGAGACCAGTTTCTCAGGGCTGAGGAGAGGGGATGCCAGGCCTTTTTCTCATTAATCAGAAATAAAAGCCAGAAATATGTGTCTATCTCTGCTCTACAGCAGTGTTGCCATTGATTGTTAATTGTTCTCTTTGAAGATTATTTATCTCTTTCCCTCAGGATCGTTCCCTCCTCCCTTCTCTGTTCCTTCCCATAAAAAAAAGAATGACCCTAATGTATCTTGAAAGGAGAATTTGCCGAGCAAGAGGCACTTTGCAGTGTCATTACGAGCTCCCAAGCAGCTGGATGGGGAAAGAAGTTACTCGTTATGGTCACGGTTTTGTCTGTTTAGTGGCAAAGGGCAGATTGTAGCTTTAAGAAAGGCATCAGAGAACTGATAGATGAGAAATCAAGCTGCATTTTCTTGTCTCTGGCTCTCGGTGCTCTTGGGTTAGGCACTGTGTGATGTATGGAGCAAGGTTTGGAGCCCTGAGAGCACTAATCCGGTAATGCTGGTAACAGCAGGGTACTGGCAAAGACCTCCCAAAACCTCTTGCTGCTCAGCAAATTAAGCACAGTTGAGTCTAAGAGGCAGACTGGGGTATCTGTATTTGAGAGTTACCTTTTTTTTTTTCTTTTAAGATTTTATTTAAGAGCATTTATTTTTAGAGCTTTATTGTATTCCAAAAATCTTATTCTGGCTGAAGCACACTGTTAGACATGCCAACCCAGCAACTAGAGATGTCAAACAGAAACTTCTAAACCCTGTTTAAACCCTTTGCCCAGCAAGCGTTGGGAATGGGGAGATGCCAGGGGTGAGATCACTAATAGCCAGTGCTTTTGGGACCCAGCATGAGGTGTGTTGTGCTTGGAAGTCTGAAAAACTGCCCATTAACCTGGTCTCCACATCTTTGTTTCTCCATGGAGAGAGCTGAGTGACTGAGCAGCACAGTGTGGCCACCTGAGTCCCCTGAGACATCTGTGTGAGAAATGGGACAAGAGAGACTGTTCTGGGAAAGAACACAGTGCAAGAGTCCCCTTTTCTGCCCGACTGGAGGGAGAGCAGGGAGCCTGGAGGAGAAGCTGCTCTGTCCCACCCTGGGTGAGGAGGGCTCGGTCCCCTGGCACAGCTCGTTTCCAAACCTGGGGCTGGTAGCTGCTGAGTTGTTCCTCACTTGCTCTGACTGTGATGTGCCCTAACACGCTGCAGTAAAACTCTTTCAGTGCCCAACACACTCAGAAACTGTGTCTCATTTGTTTATTTGTTTCTTTTTCCTGGCAGAGTTTCTGGGTCTGGAGCAGAGCATTTCTCCCTTCTCCTTTGCTAGACCGTGCTTGCTCATGCTGTCCAGTGAGGCCAGCATGAGGAGAGGCTGAAAATGAGTCTCTGGGGCAGAGCAGCACACTGCTGCCTTGGCAAGCAGCAGCATGGACAACCTGGCACCTTGCATGCAGCACAGCCAGCCCCAAGAGCAAGGGGCTTATTTCCCAGTGGGATGGCTGGATGGCTGAAAACATGCTATGAAATTCAGAAAGCCACGTTGCCCAGGGGAATCATCCTGGCATGCATTAGTCAATGCTCACCTCACCATGAGCAAGTGGAAGAGAAGAGCACCTATCCCCAAGTGGCCCAAATCTGTCGTGGGAAGGACCTAGGAAAGATGATGGTGAGGGAAAGAATCACCCGTTGTTTTCACACAGGCTTGTTTTCACCTGTCTGTGAGATGGAGATCATCTGTCTTTCTGCTGAAGGGTTGGCAAGACAAGATCAATTACTGGATGGAGGCATAGAGATCTCAGGCTAGAAGCAGCTAGAGAAGGGCAAAAGGTGATAATTATTGTTACAGAAGAAACTCCCAACTGTGGAATCAGCATGTCTCATTAGCCTTTAAAAATGAGCATCCCAAAAAAGGAGAGAAGCCCTGGAAGAAGCCAGCTGCAAGGAGGGACCTCTCTACCCCACCTGCTCCTGGCTGTGGAAGACAGCTTTCCCTGACTTCAGCATCCACAACCTGGGCCAGATTTTCTGAGAAACAAAATCTGCTCAGCTCTCGACATACATACAACCTGTTGCCATCCCTTTGAAAAATCTGGTCCCCTGCTGGGTGGCTATCTGGAGCCTGGAAAGCATCCATGCTCTAGTTCTCCATCCCCGTGTGGTTACACATAGAAATGTTGGTTTGCATTGATACTTTAGGATAAGACCTTGATCCTTCACTCAAAGCTCAGAGCCCAGCTTGCTCAGAATGCAGTCTCTGCAGTTGGAAAAGGATGCTAACTTGATTTTGCCACTTGCTGTTTCTTGCCAAGATTTGGAAGAAGGGAAAACCCATTTAAAATGCCTCTTCTACTTCTGTTTCTCAGCTGGAAACGGTCATTAATTTTCTTTTTACTTGCAAAGGACATTGTCTGTCATTTCAGGGGAAAGAAAAAAAGTTATGAAACCAAAACATGCAATGGTAATGAACCAAGTTTGATTAAATTCTTGATGGGAAAATTCAACAGGTCCTTGATTAGAGTTTTAATGAAAATCAAAGAGATGCAAAGTAGCCAGCAGTGCCGAAGTCAGAGCACTCAGGGTGGGCAAGGGGGAATCAGCTTAGCTGAGACTCATTTCAGCTCTCCTGCACCAAGAAGTGGTTGTTGGCTGTTGGCCAGTCTTGAGCACCGCTCTTTCCATTTCATTTCCCACAATCTATAAGTACATTAAAAATAAAATTAAGAATCTTGGTTTCATTCCAGTCCAGGGGAAAAAAATAAAAAAAAGCATACTTTTAACAAACATATTTTCCCTGTAAAATTAGAATTGTTGTCTTCCAGATTTTCCACCAGAGGAGGTGTCAGGATATTTGTGACTTGGTGAAAAGACATGTCAGCTTTGCTTCATGTCTGATGTGTGCAGAAACCTTCCCTATAACATCACCCAAAGTGTTCTGTACCAGCAAATATTTGTCTTCTGCATAGCAGTTAAAGGGATTCTTCCGTAGTTCTCTGCACAGGGGTCATTCAAGTCCCTGTACAACAAATACTGCATCTTATGAGAGAGAGCGGTGCTTGATCTCTGGGTAAAGGCAGTCAAAATCCATTTGCCATGGTGAGTCCGGAGGGGGAGGAGGAGAACAAGCACTGAATGAACAAAAGAAGCCCAAACAGCATGTGGATCCTGGAGAACTAAAGCAGGTAAGACATCAAAAAGCACTGTGAGGGGAGCACTAAAAACAACACAAAAATCACACGAGACCTTCCTTACATGTGCTTGTGGCTCAGTCTGGGTGATGTCCCATTGCCCACAGGGGAAGCAGAAGGGCATGTTGTGCTCTGATGTTTCCTTCCCAAGCTGAAAAGTGTCCCCCTTCACTGAACTCTTCACCTACAGCTTGTGGAGGCCACTCTGCATGGAGACACGAGCACTTGGACTACATGTAAACTTCATGCTGGAAGCTCCCTTTGGGTCTGGGTGGAGTGGGCACCCTAGAACTCCTGCTTCAGGGGCTCACTGGAGTGATGCCTTAAAATACAAATTGCTTCTTCTGTCAATTCCCTTGCATGTCCATGCATTACATGCATCCTATTAACAACCTAGCAGCAGCTGGGGGAGCTGATGAGGATGCTTGAGAAACACCTGGATAAAGATGATTAGTTGTGATCTCCCTCTAAACTTCATCATGTTGAGCAACTAAATGAACAGAGACAAAAGGGTGTTTGGCCCCTGGGTAGCCAGGGGGTAGCCTGGGTAGCCAGCTCCTACAAGAAAGGTAGAAGCTCTGATGGGCATAGAGGCACGACACACCTCTGTCTGTGCAACAGTGGGGTGAGCTGGGGAGAAGGCATAGGGAAGATGACACTGAGCTGTTAACCACCATTTCTTGTGCATGGGAACACAAGTTGGGGCTGCTTGGTTGCAGGTCACATGCACAAAGCTCAGATTTGGGGAGCAAAAGCAGCTGCAGGGATCCTTATCCCACTCAGCACCGCGCTGCTCACTCCTCCTGGCTGCTGGCACTGCTGAGATGTAAACCAGAGCCCTGAACTTAGCGCTCTGTGGTGCCTACAGAGACAAGAGAAGGGCTTTGTCACCCTCCTGTAACACACGTGACACTTCTGCTTTTATAGACTGCAAAAGAAGCTGTGTTTTACACAGCCTCCCCTGTCCCTGCAAGGGAGCAGAGCTGAGCAGAGTGTCTGGCTGGGAGCAGATGCTCAGCTCACTTTGGTCACACAGGTCCTTCATCAGACTCTTTCCCATGGTACTGTGAGTGCCTTCCTGGTGACAAATCACCCCACACAGGGAGATCAGGTGGAGAAAGGCAACAGAAGCTGCCGAAGGACAGCAAAGGAAAAAAGGAGGCAAACTCCATGCAGATGCCTCCCGTAGCACAGTTAAAAGGGAAACAAAATCTCAAATAAAAGAGGGGAAATAAAAAAGTGCGTCCCTCCACTCTGCAGCTGTCACCTGCGAGTTTGCATAAAGTTTATGACAGTCTTTCACTGCTAGAAACCAGCAGTAAAGAAGCCAGGCGTTTATTTGGCAGCTCGGCTCTACTCCTTGAGCAGTAAATGCTGCTGGGTCAAATGCACAATGTGGAGTCAGATCTGCAAGTCACGCTGTGCCTCTGCAGAAGAAGCACCAAAGACTGCAAAGTGGCCCTGGGGTGCTGATGCTCTTAAGCATCTGGAAGTCTCCTGATGGATAGCAACAGGGAATGAGAGACAAAATCAATGCATCAGTGCAAGCCTGCAGTGATGGGAAGATATCTGTACCACTGTGGCAGCTGCTTTTCATTGAGTTGAGGGACAAAACAGAGCTGTGATGATTGTATAGCAGACAAACAGTGCAATCATTGAGGTGTTCCCTTGCCCTATCTGTTCATGGAGAAATCTGAGGCATGGACAGAAGACCCTCAAATCCACCATTCATCCCACCTAAGCCCCTACAGCTATGCTGCCCCTCCACTGGGACCAGTCCCTGTTGAGCAGAGTTAGGAGGCAATGCAGAACCACAGCACCTTGGGACAGAGCAGATCCCATCAGGCTTTTGATTCTGCTCTGCTTCTGGCATATTACAACCCTTTACAGTTTCCTCTTGGTGAAAATGAAGAGACCAACCCTCTCACATCCAGGGAATGCCCTTGAGACTCCAGAGTGAATAGCAAAACCAAACTGGTGGGACACATCCTTGTCAGTCTGCTACGAGTGACACAGATGGTCTCTGAAGGAGTTAAGGACCCTCAGTACTCTCTGTGTCATTTAGGGGTGACATGCCTTCAGAAGTGACATGGCTGAGCAGTCACAGGGAGAGATCCCAGGCTGGCCTGAGCCACATAAGGGGACTGAGTGGTACAGCACAGCCATCTGTTTATTCTCATTTCCCTTCTTATAGTTACATAAGAGACCCGGTGCAAATTTTCCAAGCTCTGAGTACAAAAAACAGCATTTGTTTCAAAATGCTTATCTTTGAGAGAGGCAATGCAGCTTGGGGTGGGAATGCCAGCCAGGTCTGAAGCTGCCCAGCAGGTCGGGACAAAGGTGGGAAGGCAGCAGAGCCCTTACAGCAAAGCCAGACCACCTCCTGCAGGGATGCCTTCAAGGAAGACAAGTCCCATGCACCCAAGCCCCTCACCCCAAGACAAGCCCCCAAGCCCCTCACCTCTGACACAAGGGCTCAGGTCATGGCTTGCCAAAAAGACAGTGATTGCACTGCTGGGAAGCAGAACTGCAGGGAGAGATAAAAATAAAAACAACACAACCTCTAGACCTCCCTCTCCAAGTGAACTACCCCAGAATAAACTGACACCAGCCAGGCTGAGATTGTATCATCTTAGCACCCTGCAAGAGACCACTAGGGAGGAAATAAATTCCTCTTGCAATGAGCCATGGAGACGTTGTGTGTCAGGCATAGCAGGATCACTTGGTTTTGAAATGTCTTGAAGTTGTATTTCGCAGCCTGCTCGCTAAATGCCCAAACCCAGGGTTTATCACAGTTGCACAGATCTTCTGGTGTGACTCCAGCCGGATGCTGCACCCTGGGCACCTTCCAGCTCATTAGCTAACATCTGCCTAACATACTGTTTGTTTTCTCACCCTCTTGCAACAAGGAAAAGCCTGCTAAGGAAGGCCATGCTTTGGTCAGGTTTGCTTTGTTTTGGGGAGGAGAAGGATGCTGGGTCACTTTGCTTTTGTTGTGAGTTGTTGGCAGAGGAGGCAGCCTCTCTCTTGGGACACCCATGCCTTTACACACATGGGGAGCTAAGGCACCAGTCCCTGGAGAACTGTATCTGAGAACTGTGCTTGTCACTCACAGGGCTGCTCCATACACCACAAGGCTGCATCTTCATCCATCAACAGCTGCATCACAGCCATCATGGCTCAGCTTCCATGGACGTGGCCATGAGTTGGAGTTTGGCTCCAGATGGAGCAGAACTCCTGTTCCCTTCCCCCTGTTCAAAAGCAAGCACACAGGCTGCTTGCTGGCTACGTCTCTGCATCCCAACAGCCCTCTTCACTTGGTAGCTGTTTGCAACTGATACAGGCATTTTGGCTGCCCTGGCTGATGCCTGATGCCTTCTCCCTCCTCTTTATCCTCAGTGGTGGAGCTGCTGCCCCTGCCGCATGGTGTTTTGTTGCATGCTCCCAGGCTGTTTCCACAGCAATACGGCAGCACAGATACACCACCATGCTCTTAACCTGCCTGGCAGGACAAGGAGCAAGGCAGATGCCCAGGTGGCAGCCTAGGGGACAGACTGGGTCTGTGGGGCAATGGAGATAATGATAGAGGTGGCATACTCCAGGTTGGTTTACTTTTGAGCCAGACCACACAGGTCCTACTCTGAGCCCAGAGGCATGTTCAGAACCTCCAGCTCTACATCCCCAATGGATGCACACCCAGCAATGCCTCAGTGAGCTGCCGAAAAGCCACCATCTGTTGCCTACCAGACCCTTCACCTAGCCACAGTGGCCATGGAAAGTGTTAGACATGGTCTTATCTGCTAGAAAACTCGGGAAGCCTGGCTTTCCCTGCAGCTCTCCCCTGCTCTGGTCCCTAGCTGGCATCTGTTCTGATCTACATGCCCAGCAATTCATGGTACACTGATAATGTAAACAGAGAAATCTCCATACTAAAGGTGACCCTGAGGTCATTGGACATCTCCTTGGTGTTGTCAGCAATTATGGAGGCAAACCTGTAATCAGTACTTCCAACGACTACCCGAAAGAGTCCCACAGGTCCAGCATAGCCAATCAGTCTGTTGATGGAGCATAGGAGAGCAAAGAGGTGGCTCTTTCCTCCTGTTCTTCTGATTCAATTAATGTGTTTCTGATTTAGTAGGCAGTAGGGCTGTGAAGCATTCATGGCAGTCAGGGCTCTGTGTGCCTGGGAAACCCTCCCATTAGCTCAGGACAAGCCCAGGCATCTTCAGCTGGTTTTAGCTTTGAAAATTAATTCATCCGTGGTGGAAGGTGGGAGGCAGACCAAGTGCAGATGCTTTGGCTTTGAAGTAGCAGGTATGTGTTGTCCTGAGATGCCTTTTTCTCTTTTGACCTGCTGATGCCAAGCCAAGGGGTTGGAGGGGAGCTCAGGCCTGAAAGTAATTTTGCATCAGTTTCCCATATCCCCTCAGCCTGCATTTTCCTACACCACACAAGTCCAACCCTGTTGGACCTTCTCACGGCATCAAAACATTTCGCTGCAGCACAAATTTTCTGTTGTTTCTGATTTTGTTTGTTTGTTTAATTATCGCTCTGTGGAAAATTTCGAAATGACAACTGTTCCATCTCTTTTGGAGGAAAACAAGCAGACACTGAAATGTTGGTATTCCCCTTGGAGTGAAAATCCCATGTCTCGGTGGGAGAGTTCAGTGGCTCACTTTGACTGAGGCAGGATGGTGTCAGGGAGTGGGGGTCCTAAGATGTAGCTGGACCATTTGGTGAATGCTGGGAGGAAGATTTCAATGCCCTAGGCACATCCTGGCTTTATCCCTCAGGAAACAGAGCCTGCAACCCACCAGTGGTTCAAACACTGGCACTACAAGGCAGTCGGGATGTTGACTTCATGGAGATCATTTGCAGAATGTGCCCTGTTTCCAGGTTGCTTTTCCTGGGCTCTGAGCAGCAGCCAACTGCAACTAGCAGGTGCTCAGTGCCACTTGGTGTCAGGATTGGTGCACTGTAGGATGAGAGCCCAGGTGCTGCTTGCAAACATAAAAATGTAGCTATGGTCAAGGTTTCTTATGGGAAATAGCACCATGACCAAACATCTCCCTCAGGCCGGCTCTGCTGACTTTTTTCCCTTCAGCTTCAGTGGGCTCCATCATGCTGTCTTGCTTGGATGCCTTGGAGCTCTCTCTCTTTCTCCAGATCTTCTTCACCCCTGGACAAGGCCTGTAATTCCTCACATTCTTCTGTCCTCCCAGGGCCATTTTTTTACCCCCTCCTCTAATCAGTGTCACTTAGGGCTGGCCCTGTTGTGGTTTCAGCATGCAGCTGCTGGCCTGTAGCACCATAACTAGCTGTCCCAGGACTCAGCAGCGGCTCCTCTGAGAAGACAAATCGGTCATTATGCATCTGAACAAATAGATTTCATATTCCAAATGGAGAGATCTGTCAGCGACTCCATTCCTCTGGGAAGCCATGAATGTCAAGCCATTTAAGAGCCCTTTCCTAATGATGCCCCTGGTGAGCAGCTGTGAAGACATATAGCCCCAGAGCTCAGTGAGAGTTTGCTGGAGACTATCAGGGTAGAGGGGAAGATTAGGAGGCATTAGCACAGCAGAATGGCTCGTTCCAGCACGTCCTCCAGAGTCCTGCACAGCAGAAAAGGAGCACAAGGCATGGGTCAGATTAATGGCTCCTTCACAAGCTGGCTTTCCCTTCTGACAGAAGAGAAAAATGATTGCACACACGTACACGAACGAGGGGAGATGGGCTGTTCTGCCTGACTTGTACATTTTGTAATGGAAAGCCTCACTAGAAGGAAGAGGAAAAGATGAAGTAGGGCAATGGGAATGTGATCCCTCTCTGACCTGCCATGATGCTTATTGACTGCAGACCCTGCCTGCAGCACATCAAGGTTTGTCCTGGCACTAGTCCCTCTGCCACCCGTATCGCCCAAAGAGCAGCATTCTGCAGTGCTGGGGAAAGGTCACACAGATTTGGAGACTCCTCCCAAGGTCAGAAGGCTGCAAGGGCGGCCAGCCTGCCCCAACAGCATAGAGAAGGTTGGTGTGGGCTGGGAGCCAGTCCTTGCAGCTGAGGTTTTCTCCAGAAGGAGGAATCAGAGCTCCCTGCTCCTAGACAAAGAGCATGGAGAGACAGAGGTGTCTCAAGTCCATTCATATGGAAAGTCCATCACTTGACTTTGTCCCACTGCCAACATAGGTGCTCTGACCTGGAAATCAAACATTTCACATTAAAAACCACCAGGAGGTAACACTGCTCTGAATAAACATATGCTCCTGTGCCTTTCTTTGCTAGATTTGTTCCAAAGTTTCAAGTGGTGTCCCTCACCTAACACTTGAGCCTTTTGACAAATTGAGGGTTTCCAGCAAATTCACCTGTGCTCAGGGTTGCTGTGCACTTTGGAAACCTCTACTATCAGATGTGTGATGTGGCAAATTCTTAAAAAACAGCAGCTGCATTTTGGACAAAACAAAACAAAAGCATTCCCATCAGGTAAAGATGACTAGAATCTAACACTTGTCTGCAAGGAGCATTGGCAATTTTAATTAACATTCCCCAACATCCCTGCACTTAAACAACCACTCTGATAACCACCACCTGTATACAAAACGTGGCCCTATCTTCTTCTAAATGTGTTTTCCAACCTGTGTGTTATCTCTTCAGATGGAGCCATTTGTATTAAGAGAAGAAAAATGCAAGTATCTAGAGGCCACCTTTAATAAAGTAGTTGATACAGTGCCTTGCAAAATCGTACCTGGCAAATGAATTCCAATTGGAGAGGATACAAGCTGAGACACCTGACGGAAAATTGGCTTAAGGTGTGTAAACACAGAGCCATGATAAACTACAGGGGACTGTGTGGGTAGAGAGGTGTCCAGAAGGTGCCATAGGGATCGATGTTAGAGCTGGTTTAGTTTAACATCTTTATTAATGACAGAGAGGGAGAAGTAAACAACACATTAATAACATCCCAGGATGATACTAAACAGCACAACTCCCTAGACAGAGCCAAGAGGAGGAATTTGCAGAGCAAGGGATGACCCTGCAAAGCTGCTTACTTTTTGTTATCAAGGTCAAGGGATAAATTGTGGATGGGATATGGGAAAGGGTCTGTTGAGGAGAAAGGGGTCTTGATGAGAAGCGCAGGCAAGAAACATGAGTTGAATGCTCGAAGGTACTGAGGGAAAGCAATTTTGGGGTAAATCCCACACCGTAGCCCTCTGAGAGCATCTATTTTACCCCATGAAGGGGTACTACATGTACATGCTGTACAAATCAGCACCCTGCCTCCACAGCTGGATGGTCCCCTCAAGATGTCATGCTCCTCCAAGGACGCTTCAGGCAAGTACTTAAAATTAGAGATGTTGTCTTCCCCAACTCCAGAGGCATTGCATCAGTGATAAAGAATACTGTGTCAGTAAGAAGCATAGGTAAGTAAGTATAAAGTGATCAGTAAGACCACTGCTTTTAGAAATTGGTGATTGCTTGATACCAGCAATTGTCACTTTATTTCATTTATGTCATATTTTGGAGGACAATCCTGACGGGAAAACACACATACACGTGCACACTCAATGCTTCAGAAAGACTAATTTTCCACATCTCAAGGGAATTATGAGCAAAAATGTAGGGGAGGAAGATGAAGGCAGGAAAATGAGATGTTGAATGTTGAACAAGTGGAGATAGTGCAGGAAAGAGCCACAAAAATGACTGTGGAGCTGGAAGAAAAACAGTCTTGCAATGAGAGACTGAAAAATCTTGATCTGTTTAGCTCATCAAAAAGGAGATTGAGATTTAACTGATTGCAGCGTCTAAGTACCTTCCCAGGAAGAAAATACAAGGTGTGAAAGGCTCTTCAATCACAAGGGGAAAGGAACAAAAGAGCCAACAGCTGGAAATTAAGGTCAGAAAAATTCCAGTAAGACTTAAGGCCCAGATTTGTAGCAGAAAATGTGACCAGACATTCAGTCAAAATCCCAGGGATGTGGTAACTTCTGGGACGTGGTGATTTCTTCACATCTTTAAAGGAAAGGATGATTTTCTGTAAGATGCTCCAGTCAAATACATGTTGCTGGACGCTGTTCAGTAGAAACCAGATGCAACTCCCTACTCCACACAAGAGGGTTGAGCTGTAAAGGGGGTCATGACAGATGACCTTGTGTTTTTTTTCCAGAATTGCTTGGCTGGAAGAGGATGTTTAAATGCCATATGCTGCATCTCATTCCTTTTCATTCCACAACTGCTGGCATATCCACTGAGCAGTTTATGATATCCTCTTTACAGCCTTAAGTCGAGATCTGCATTCCTCTTCTTTTGTCCTATCTAGATACTGTGGAGTACATGGTTTTATCGTGTTTGCTATTCCACTGCCTGCATTTACCCCACACTGCTGTCTGTCATTTCAAAGCACAGCCTGTTGCTCCCCATGCTTCTTCCACACCTGTGGTTAAGATCTCTATAGGACAGCTCCTATTTCATTCCCAGGCCTGCAGGAGCCTGTTAAAGAAGGAAACTTATGCTGTGCTCCCTTTTAGGAGAGCTTTATTCTTCTCTGTGCTTGTTAAATTTCTCTTCAGTCTATCATCCTTTTTGGCAGCACAGCCTCATCTTCTCTTAAGTTGAGACAACCAGATACCAACTGCATTGAATGCAGCTCCTGAGAGGTTCTTGCTGGCTCAAACTACAGCTAAATACATCTTGAATTAAAATGGCAGGAGGTGCTCAAATGCTGTGGGAGGGTTAAAAAGTGGACTCTGGGGACTAAGACTCCAGGAAGAAGCCAAGATGGAGGAGAAAGGCTGAAGGTTGGGTTTGCTGCTAGTATTTAAGTTGATGACAAAGGTAAGGCCAAGAGCTTGACCCTTCTGTTGCACTCCATAAGGCAGCTGGCTGAATGTGCTGCTGCTTGCACACAGGTCTTGAGCAAGGAGACATCTGGAGACAGGACCCATCTGGACCAGACCCCTCCCCTGGGAAGAGTGCTTGTGTGACTTCCTGGACACCGTAAAGTTGCCATAAACTTGAAGGCACTTCAGGGCAGGAGTGATGAAAGGCCTGCAGGGAAAGGCCCTGAAGGAGGAGTAAAAAGGGGACTTGCCTGCCTGCAAGAACTTGGGAGGAGGGGCGAGGTTATTAAGGGTCCCCTGGTGGTTTCACTGGGAGGAAGGGAATGAAATCGAGCAAGAAAAATAGCATCTGAACATCAGGAAATGTTTTCTGTCACATAGATGTATTAGCCTGGGGAATTGCCTCCTTAGTCACGGGGTGAGGACATGGTTGCTCAAGACATACTTGGCGAGCCTCTGAGGTCAAAGGGAAATGTCCTGTTGAGGAGTCAATGTCTCGGAGCTGTGCCAAGTCGGGACTGTCCCAGTGCTGCTATTACCCTCCCTGTGTTGGGGCATTGGGAGGGTGTCTGCTGGGTGTTCTGTGCATTCCTGGGACCTTGAGGTGGCTGGTTCACAGGCTGCGAGGGAAATGCACCTTCCTTGTTGTGTTCAATCCCAAGTTGCTGCATCCTTCTCTCATGGGGGCACCCATGGGCAGCTCTTGTCTCACTGCTCAGATACCAGAGGTGAGGGAGATGGGGAGGAGGAAGAAGGAAACTCAGGGATCCTGGACATCTTACACTGATGTCCACACCAGTGACTCTGCCTTTTGGTGAGTATGATGGATGGGGGGCTACAGCTAGCTGGGGCACCTCCATGGGTGTGAATCTGTCTTCAGCAGTGGTCTCCAAACGCTGGTATGACCACCATCCCACTCTGCTTTTCCCACCATGTTTCTCCTATGGGATGCTGGCTGTAGGGCTTCCTGTCTTTCCTTCACCTTCCCTCACTTACCAGCCCAGCCTCTTGGGCTTGTTTTGGACAGGACTCACTATGTCCCCAGGGCATACAACCCCTACTAAACTGGTGGGTTCCTACAGAAATCCTGCCTGCAGCAGACAGCAGCACCATTTCTCCAGCAGATATATCTGTTTCTCAAATAAGACCTATTGGTGACCTGTCTCTTATCTACCTTTTTCTGTTTTGCAGCCACTCCCCTACTCCCTGCTTCTCTCAGAGTTGTGTTGTTGTCATGGTTACTCCTTTATCTTTAAGAGATATATTCCCCCTCCAAAAGCAGAGTGAAATTCCCAAGCTTCATCCTCCATAGAGAACTGTCTCCTCTAAAGTGGCACTAATTGAGCATGAAATGCTATGCAGCTAAATTACACCATAATTTATTCAGCATTAAATGATTTAAGCAGTGGCTCAGGAGTGCTGGGAACAAGAATCACTCCCCTCTTCCCACCCTCTTCACCTCCTCACTCTACTGCCTGCGATGCAGCTTGATGGAGTCTGAGGATCTCATCCTCCAAAGACAAACCAGCCCAAAGAGGGAAGCCACCGTTTCATAGTCTGATTTTTCAAGAAGACCTGACAGCTTGTTGGACACTCATTGAAGAACCTGTAATTACATCCTGATCACTCCTAAGATGACTAATTTCCAACCAGGAGCCCATCTGCAAGCTGCGGTGTATGGAATGTACTTGGTGATTTTAGCCTGTTGGACCAAGACTGGGGGCACGAGGACTTTTCTTCTTTGCAAAGAGAGAACTTTAGTGGAGTAGGTTTGGCCAATTTGAAGCTGGCTGACAAATTATATAAAGTTGGCTGTTTCTTCATTCCCAGACTGCAGATCCTTTCCTCTTGACTGATAAATGCCCTCCAATGCCGTAAAATAGCAGGTTCCTTACACTACCTTTTCTCTATGCTAAGGGAGTGAATGTTGTCCCTAAACAAATAGGAAATCATTTGCTCCCCATTCTAAATTTAAGTGAAATGCTATTTTGAAGAAAAATCCAAAGGTTTCACTTCAAAAATGCTAAACCAAGATGTTCTTACCCTTTAGAAATATTTTCCAGTGTCTTTTCAGACGGAAGCTATTCGGCAAAATTGATAAAAATATCAGAAATACACCCATCAGCTCGAGGTGTATTTTTAGAAGGAAAAGAGGAAAAGTTTCATTCATTCATTCAAAAAAAAAAATCACTTACTTCAACTCAGAATGGAGGCAATTTCAGCATTGTGTAAGAGACTCTGGGAGATATGCATTATCCTAAATAAGGAAGGAAAGAAAAAGTACCAGCTGGATCAGAGGTACTGAGAAGATACAGAGCAGCTTCCTTTTTTTTTTTTTTTTTTAATATATGAGGAGTAGAGTTAATTAGGACTTCTTAAAGCTGAAGAGTAATTGGGGACAAGTAGCAGCCACCCTGTAGAATTGGAAACAGGGCTGCACGGACTAGCAGATTAGGACTGTTCAGTCTGTGTAAACCCTGGGTAATGATTAAGGACAGGTAGGATAGCAGTCCAGCAAGTCTAAAATAGCATGGAAAAGATGACTGGGGAAGGATGCTTTTCTGCCTTTTCTGAGGCAACAGCACAGAAAACTTCAAGGAAGCAGGTTCAAGAGAAGTAAAGGGATTTGGCTCTTCATATATGAAGGTTAACTTCTCACCACAGGGTGTTGTGGGTGGTAAAAGTTTTTATGTGTTACAAAAAACACCTGGGTTATTTCACAGGGGGATAATTCATCAAAAACTGCTTAATCCTGAAATCATTCTGTTGAAGCTTGAAGATGGTTCTCAGGAAAAATCATGATGTGTTGGTACTGGCTTGATACACAACCTTGAGGAAGTTGTAGTGCGGAGATGGAACATTTAGAGGGATTCTTTATTTGACTCATTGTAGTCCTATGGTCCTGTCTCAGGTGATTCTCATCCAGTGGGAAGGGATCGTGGAGGTATTTAAGCCCCCCTCTCAGTGTTGTGAGCACCAATAGCATGACAGACCTACTCCCAAACCACACAACCTTCTTCTGCTGGATCAATATTCCAGTGGAAAAGGTCAACTTATCCAAAGCAAAGTGTTTCATTAAAAAGTGTTGCCTTTGGGACGAAACTCGTGAGGAAAAAAAAAAAAAAAGAAAGAAAGAAAAAAGTTTTAAAAGAGAATGAGCACTTTGATAAGGTTGAAATGCTTTGTTTGGGTCTTTCTGGAGTACAGTGTTTCAAGATGACTTCTTCCCCTGTTTCAGAAAGGGAAATGCATTGTAAAACCAAATGAAAAAAGCAGAAACTGAAGCAGAACCCTTTGAGTCATCCCCACATCTTTTCTTTTTCCCCTGCTGTTTTCCTTCAAGAAGATGGTTAAATCCCCCTGGCTTTTGTTCCATTCTGGAACGGAAAAACCTCTTAAAATTACTTCCCCCAGGTTCCTCCACAACCGCTTCCCCCCTCTTTGAGATGACCTCTGTGGTGGGAAGCCAAGATATCAAACCCAGGTCACCTTCTGACTCTCCAGCTGCCATGGATAATCCTCCTCCCAGAGCTGAGCTCTGTTAAAAAAGGCAGAGATCTGGTAGGCTCTTGTTAGGCAGAAAAAGGAAATGCTAGGCTCCATGGCTACCAGCTGGATGACTTTCACTGCCATGAATTTCCCTGTAGATGAACTCTGAGTTTTGTCACTGGACATGCAGCGGGCAATAGTGGCTGTGCCAGCTCTGCATGTTTGACATCAGCTCACACACCAAGGAGGGAGCCCACAGCACTTGTGTCCACCCCACTAGGACCAGTTTTCCATCACTCCTGGCATGATCTTCAGATTTGTTTCTCTACTATCAGCTTGTGCATGATGATAATGCACTTTTCCAAGCCGCAGGTCAGGCAGGTTATCTCTGTGCCAGTGGCAGCAGGCAAAGCATCCTGCTTTTTGCTGCCACCCAGATTTGTAAACTGAAGGAAGATGTTTGTTTGCTCACCTCATCTTCTCCACAGTATTTGGGAGCCCTTCAAGGCATTGTGTTTCACTCCATCCTGCTTCATTCCTTGAGGTGTTCCCCAGCAGACAGAAGTCCTCTAAAAACCTCACTCAGCGAGACTGTGCTGCTGGTTAACGCACAAAATCCCTGCCAGTAAATATATCATTACTTAAGAGAAGTTAGGTTCAGAACTGGCCTTGGAAAAACAAAACTTTTTTTTTCTCCTTTTCTTTTAAGCTTGCTTTAACAATACAGTTGAAAAATATTTTTGCCCCAGAAGTAAAACTTTGGGTGAGTTTAAAAGGTGAAAAGAAAGATTGGCTCAAAGAAAGCCTCTGGTTTCCTTCTAGAGCTTCCCAACATTTCCTGATGCAATCTCTGTCAAGAAAAATAAAATTCAGTTTTCATGTGGAAAATGTCAAACCACAATTTTAGTGCTTGTAGAAGGCTTATTTGTACTGAAACAGTGTCTTTTCTCACCCAAAGTAATTTCAAAATGCACTCATCGCACCGAACTGCACAAAGTTTCACCCAAAGGTTGCAATTTCCTTGTATTCTCATGGCCATGGAAGTTTCATGCTCGTGTCAAGGTCGTGGTGCTTCCACGAAATGGAGGAAGAAGAACCAAGAGCTCTGAGTTGCAGCACTTTGGGGATTCTTAAAGCAAAATAACAATCTTTTGAGTGTAAGTCCAATCCTGGCAGAACAGATGTTGTAACTTATCACATTTATGGTGGAAACTTGAGGGCCAAGAGGGAATTCAAACAGCAAATAGTTAACAGCATAAACCCAAATAATGAGAAATGTATAACGTGTATCAGAAGGCTGAAGGAAGTTGATTGGTCTGAGGGATCAGCAGGGGGTAGAAAAGAGCAATTAAAGAGCAGGATGAGAAAGAGGAGGCAAAGGAGGGCATTGCTGAGGAGCCAAGAGATTCCTTTAAATCTACAGGGGTAAAAGTACATAATCTCTCATTAAAATCAGCTGCTGTCCTGCAGGACTCAAGTGTAACACACGCTTTATCCATCTTCTAGAAACGACAGGATGAGCTGAGAGCAGGGTTACAGAGCACTGAGCTCTGCTTTAATTAACTGACCCAAACTTCGTTAACTCAGCGGGTGTATCCTTGTGTCCTTCTAGAATGCTGAAAAAAAGCCAGAAGTCAGAGCTCTGAAGTGACACAGGTTACCAATCTGAGCTGGAACTCTGGGGAACCAAGAGTCTGATGCCTCCACTGAGCAAGGGGATGGAGAGCGGAGATACACACACGATTGCAAATTCCCTACATTGCCTTGCTAACAGAAGCTCTCGAGTTTCAGCTTGCTGGCTGCCTCCCTTTTCTCCCTTTTAAATAATTTTGTTGATATGATGAATTGTCTGCCAGCTAAGCTATTACTTATCAGATTGGTTGTTAGTCTCTTTATCAGCTGGGCTAAACAGGGCCTTGTTTATATGAGGCTAAAGCAGTATGAGAGGCTGCAGAGCTGAATGGAGCTGTGCAGGAGAGCATGGCTAGAGGAGGGTCTCGGGGTACGAAACTGCCTCTGGCAACAAAAGCACACTGTTTCTTAATAAAAGGAAATGGTAGTTAAGTGCCAGTACCATCCTGTCAGCCCTAGTCAGTGATTTGCTCAGATCTAGTATTCATTGCATGCTATACCTGATGATAAGAAGAGAATGTATTGTGGAGCTTTACTAAAGGCTGTTGCTCATAACGCTGCTTACCGAAGTCTTTCATCTTCCCCCTGATTAATTCATGCTAATTTCCTTGCCAGTTGGATACATCAATTTGGAGTCTAAAATAGAATCCTAGTTTGTTTGTGGAGTTCAGCATGCTGCAAAATATAGCTCTCCTATCAGAAAAATTTGCAGAAAGGGAAAGAACTGAACAGGATCTTGTGAATGTGAGGTGCTGTGCAGCATGGGTTGGAGAAATGCAGCACTGCACCAGGATCCCACATCTGCCTCCCCTCCGTAAGATCCATTCCAAGCACTCACAGACTCCACTGGTAAACGCCTGTAGTTACAGGATCTTTCCACTCTGTGCTATTCCACCCTTGCTTTTATCAACACGAAGATGGGAGACTATATATTCCTTTACACAGAACCACTCCCGAGTGTCATGATTAAAACAAGCTTTATCAGAAGATGTCATTTCTTCGGGTTGGAATGTGGGAGGTTTGGAAGATCTTGGTTCAACAGGTTTTTGCCTAATCCAGCACAGGCCCTGCGGGGTTGTGGAAAGAGTACAGTGGGGTTTGCCTTCAGGCTGCTCTCAGAAGTTATTCTTCCCACCAGCACTGCAACAGCTCAGTTCCTGCTGTAGCTTATGGGATATGGGGTCACAGCTGAGAGGGCTGAAAAGGACACAGAGAGCCATCAGTCATCTCCCTCCCCAGAAGTAGTCTTTCTCCAGCCCTTCCTGGCAGACATGTTATTCTCGAAGATTCCTCAAAATAGCAAGTCTCTGTCCCTCCAGGCAGTCAGCAAACACTTAATTCTTGTCACTTTGATTTACTTGTATCTTGCTTGAAATCCCCTTCCTGCAGTTTAAACCTGTTTCTTCTTTCCTGTCCAATGGCTGTGGATCATTCCCACCCTCCCTGCAGCCTCATGACTATACTCTTGCCTCTGTATAGCCTTTTCTTCCTCGCAACCCCAGGCTTTCTGTTTCTCTCTATGGGTCATGTTGGAGTGACACGGGTAGACACTCAGACACAAACATGACAAGAGAAGCAGACACCCAGGAGACATGTACACATGGGCTTGCACACCCACACGTGTGTGTTTCCAAGCCTTTTTCTCTGTAAGCATCCTTTGCAAGCCGCTGGCACTCACAGCAGCATGGGTCTCTGAGCTGTCAGAGAAATAACCAGCTCTCCCAAAACCTAAGGTGCCATGGGCTCTGCAGCCCTTGTGGAAAATCTCCTTAGCCATCTAGAGGAGAAAAATTCAGTGAAAACAGTTGTAAAAGTCTCCCTACTCCCTGCCTTCATATGTGGCTGGCTAAGCAGCAGAGAGACAGCAAAGAGAGTGTCCGCGCACCCTCAGGCATGATAGTGTGCAGGGTAGATTCCAGGGAATCGGAGGAAATTTTGCTAGAAATGTGGCGTGCAAAGAGGTACTGTAAGTTCCAGCTGGTTTGAATTTTCTCTGTATTTATAAAAAATAAATTGATACTTTATTACCTAATCAAAGTAGCTACTCATGCGTTTTCGCCTCCCCCTCCTTCCTCAAATTTAGCACGGGTGTTTCAGATGCTAATATAGAGCTTGCAAGAGAACAAGAGAGCCTTTCTGTAAGAATTTTTTAAGACATCTTAGAGGATGCTTAATAAAGAAGCAGCATGGGGTGGTGTCTGGGTCAAAGGCCCAACAATCAGGATACTTGGATTCCTTCCCAACTCTGGCACGGCTCCAGAGCAAATGGTTCATTGCTCCATGACTCAGTTTCCCCTTCTACAAAGTGAGATCCTAAGCCTACCCTTTTCTATGCCTTGGCAGAGCACAAAGTGCTATCAAAGAGCTAAAAGTTATCCCTGGTATCATCACCACCTTTGCATCCCCTGTCCTGCCAAACACTGCAACATATTTCCTGCAGCAGTGACCACCACAGCCTCAGCTCAAGGCTGAGTCCAGGCTCTCTGGGCAATTTGTGCTGTAAAAAAACCCATGCTCAAGGATCTATAGCTGCTTTGGCCACCATGTAAAACACAGGAATCCCTGGATGCAGCTTGATGTAGGGATGGGCATGCAGGATTAGCTGCTCACACAGCTGTGCTGATACTGCACCACCTGCTTTCAAGGTCAGGTCTACCCCAGAATTTAGGTGGCAATCTAGGTCAGCTAAGCCAAGCTAACTAGGCTGGCTTTGCCAATGTGAAGAAAAGCAACAGTGAAAGCACAAGATAAACTCTACTTTTACTCACAGATTCCAGTGGTGATAGAATGGAGGGGTGGGGAGTCATGTTTTCCTTCCATGTGAGCAAATATGGTGGAGAGCAAAATTTTTTTGCTTATGATAGAATTTTAATCAGACAGTATCAGACACCATTTGGAGTAGCTGCAGATTTGGGGGAAAAGAAACCCCATACAAAATAAGAAATAAACCTTTCTTTTTTTAAAAAAGTAATAGTTTTGTAAAATAAAAAGTGCATGAAAATGTAACGGTAAACACTGTACTTTGTATAGCTTTACATGTAAAACCAGTATGAGAGGATCCTCAGCATCAGGTATTTTTACTATCTGTTGTGTTCTCAGCACTGCTTTTACAGGAGCAGATGGTGGCATCAGCCTGAGACCTGCACCCTGCATCACCATCCCTGCACACACAGCCCCTCAAACCCCAACATGCACAGCTGCAGGCACAGCCTGGGCACAGTGAGGGATATTCCCCGGAAGACATTTTTGGCAAATTTCAATTTGGGTTTTATAAAGAAAAAAAGAAGAAGATCACTCTATACAAGGGAAAGAAAACCTGCAACAGCTCTGAAAGGAGCTTTGAGAGGAGCCTCTCCTGAGGGAGGGATTGCATCCCTTTGCAGGAGCAAGAGGAGTTGGGAGGTGCCCTCAATGCTCCTACTTTGAAGCAAAGTCCTGTTCTGTAAAGCAGAGCATGGAAAGAATGTGTCTTTCAGTGTCCCTCTTCAACCACATGCAGACCTGCTTTCATCCTCACACATTTCCCCCTTGGCATTACTAGCTGATGTGCCAGGGTATGCTGTGTCCATGAGGATGGATCCACCCTGGTGCCCTGCAGAACACTGCCACCAACCTGTGCACACAGCTATTCCAGCACAGCTGCAACCACAGTCCAGCACAGGACTGCATTAATTGTAAGGCACAATTATGACAGAAATTCTGGAGAGGGAGTTATCCCCCTTCAACACACTTCTCTGGATAAATTCTGATTTGTCTTTGTATGAGTTATTTGATAGAGAAGGGCAAGCTAGGAAATGAAAGAGGAGGCACTTCTATCGAGCAAGTGCCTTTCCATGATTACACTTATAGTAGGCTTCTGATCTGGAAGAAAACTCTTCCCATATTATATAGACAGGACCCTGGTGGACTTGCTGGCCAGGTCCTAGCTGGGACAGGAGACACCAGCATCTCTGCATTCCCTGCCACAGCACAGTGTTCATTCTGCTGGACATTTCACTGTCTGTAGAGGTACCCAAGTGTCACCCAGGAAATAAAATGAAAAAGCACAATTCATACAGCAGCTCATGACATTGTAGTGACCATGTTTCAAGATCTGCAAGAAGATACACCCTCAAGATCATACAAGTTGTCCTCATGGGATGTAACAAGCTTAGGGGAAAGCTGGCTTTAATAATTATGAAGATCCTCATGTAGATACATATTTTCAGTCCTATTAAACACATGAGATAGGGAGACACTGTTATGCACTGTTTTGTGTAGAAAGAAACCTTAATGAAGATCAAGTGAACTGATGTAGTTACACAAGAAGCCTGTGCCTCAACCAGAGATGTGTTCTGGTTACTGGACCTCATGCCCATTCATGCCTTGAGTTTTCATGCCTTTGCATGGCAGATGAGAGGTGTGTCCAGCTGGTGGGGAGGAGAGGACAGGGGACAGGCAGCAGGCACAGACAGACCATTCCTGAAGAAGATAGAAAAAGATCAGAAAAGATCAGAGTCTGTGTATTTAGTCAAACACTCCTTAATAATTCCAGGTTTGTTTCCCCATCCTGTTGGCTGATGAAGCAAGCTGAAAAATTTCAACACCTGGCTGAGCTTTACATTTCATCTCACATTGAATCTGCTGTCTTAGAAACATTTGTTTTGCTTTCACTTATTCCATTTATTCTCCTGGCCTAAGCCATGGAGAAGGATTTTTCCAGTAGGTGCCCGTGTGGCAGGGCTGTAGGAACTCAGTCGGTGACTCAGCTTCATGCTAGCAAGAAGAAATTGAAACCTAACGCAACTTCATGCAACCAAATGCAGTGAAACAGGCGCTTGATCTAATCAGCGCTTTCTAAAGGAATTAAATGCCAATCTATTTTAAAATGCATTTCACTGCAACTTAATGAGGGCAATGGGGAAAAATCAATTGGTCGTGTAATCTGGAATTTCAATAATACAAACAATAAATGTTAATTAGGAACATTCCTATTAATGTCATAAAATTCTTGGACAGATTGTAGTCATGTAATTAAAGTTTGACAAAGCTTCTTGAAGAGTTTGAGGCCTGACAGTAGTTGCTGGGGCATAGATAGGGAGTGGGATGATGGGAGTCTGCTTGGGGTTGTGTTGCTGTAAGGAGCCCATGAATTCTAGGAAGGATGAAAGGCCATGAGAGACAGGACCACCCCAAGATAACTCTGATCCTCCAGAGCTGTACAGAGAAGGAGACAAGGAACTGAGCATCCCTCATTTGTATCAACAGTGGTACCCAGAGCTTATTCCATGTCCCTGAGACTGTATGGCTGCCATTAGCAGAGGATAGTAGTCTTCTCTCCTGCTATGCATCTGAAAATTACTGGTGTGATTGTGAGCTGTCACCCAGGTTTGGGGTTAAGCAGCTCCTCCAAGTGCAGAGACAACTCCTCCAAGGATGGGGGAATGTCCTTTCAAGAAGCCAACATCTCTGTTCTTGCTGTGTAAGAGACATGAGCTCTAACTTAGACAATTCACTCCTGACGTCTAATGAGAGGTGAGGATATCAAGCACTGCTAAGTAATAACTCATTTCCTTTAGAAGTGCATGAGTGAAACACTGAGCACTCCTGCAGCAAAGTCCCCTGTTGCAGCAGAAGAAGGATTGGGCTGATTTTCTCTCAGCAGACCCCAGACCCTTGCCTGGAGACACAGACATTTCTACATACAGCAGCAGAGGGTGCGGATCAGGCTATGCAGAGCAGGATGAACACAGCCAGGACAGGACCCTTATGCAGTTGGCTTAGACAATGTCTGCATGCAGGTGTCTCCTATGCTTCATAGCTCTGACTCTCTCAGCTCATCATGGAATTTCCTAGAAACTCTTTTTCTCTAATGCAACTAGAAGAGTAAAAATCAAAGAAGTTTGAAAAAAATTATAGACATCAGTATTTATTGCTTCAAAATTTAAAGCAAGAGATCCTCTTCTCACCCACCCCCTAGCTTTTATGGTCCTTTGAAAATGACAGCTATCCAAGCTTGGGGGCATTAACTTTACTTCTTCTTGCACTATCCCCTTACATTGTTATTCCTTCCTTCTCTATACTTTTTTCTTCTACTTGAAAGAAAAGATGAGGAAACTGAAAAAAATTCAAGACTGACTAAACTGTGATTTACTTTATTAATGTGACAGCACAAAGGAAAAAAAATCTGCATTGGTTTTTGGAAACTTCCAGGAAATAATGTGTTGTTGAAAAGTTTGGATTTTTCTTCCCCCTGAAAAGTTTTCTATTCTCAGCCAGGTCTCCCAGTGCAATTACCACTCCAGTTTCCCTTCTGCCAGAGAGGACATTTCTTTACCCATCCTCTGTCACAAGCAGTAACCAGCTGCTTCTCACACCTGAAGCCTTTGTAGAGAGAGGTGTCAGCTCATTCTGTCTGATTCAGGTCTGTTTCATTTTTCACTGTTGCCTCAGAAAGTGGAAGGGAGTTGCAATTTCTGCATTTCCATCAGGAGCAATTCCTGTCCTGAGGCACCACTCCCTATGATTTGTCCCCTCATATTTCTCCCCTGCTATGTGAGCAAAGCCAAACTGATCACCTGTGAGCGGCAGACACCCCTCGCTGGAAGGATAAATAAGTGACATAAGGCTTTTACCCCTGCCCCCATCTCAGTTCCCTGCCTTCAGGACTGAGTTAAGGGACGAAAGTGTGCAGGAATTGGTACCATGTGCTCGCGCCGCCTTCCCGGAGATTAGCCCCATATGGGGAGCGAGCTGCGTTCCCCTCCATTTGGGATGGGGGTTGATCTAAATGTATAGCAGGCATTCTTTGAATATATGTGACAGCCCAGGAGATAGACTTCAAACGTCACCAAAACTGGCCCCTTCTCATTGATCTCTGAAATATACAGCCTGGCTTATTATGTTGTAAATATACTTTTAGTGCACAGTGTTACAGTCTTAAAATATGTTCCTACCTGACTGTAGAGTCTACATTTCCTGACAACTGGTCTCCTTGGCTGTATTTTAAATGTAAAATGTATGGTCCCAGGTCAGTTCACCATTAACGCTGTGAATTGCCCCACAGATTCAGCGTTGGAAGCTGCACAAGCTGTAGGAGAAAGGCATTAGGCCGTGCAGCTCCCTGCCAAAAGAAGACACTGAAAGCAGCAGCTCAGCAAGATCCAAAGGCTGTTTAATGGGTGCTTGGTCTTGTCCAGGGATATTTCTAGAGGTAATAAAACACCAACGGTTCTCAATCTTCGAAACAACACATTTTAGGAAGGTCTTCACACTTTGCACTTTAGGTATCAGTGGGAAAGCTGTAGGGGGTCTAATCTGCCAGCTGTAGTCTCATGTTTTCCTCCAAAATGTCTTCTAATGGACGTACAATCCCATCCTGCCCTTCAGTTTGAGTCAGTGTGATACAGGGTCTCAAGGCTGGAGGGATCTAACTGGCGGCCCATGAGCAGAGCATCACTTAATCCTTTTAATAGATTTTTCCAGACCGGTTATTGAAGTCACAATAAGATTGTTGAGAGCAGGTAGATGGCAATTTTTTTTCACAAATACTTAGAGATATTAGTGTTCGAGATTTGATTTTTGGTAAGTAATAAATGATTTTGTAAAAAAGCATGTTGCAGAAAACAGGCTGAGATCAAACAATAGCTGCCAGCTTTGGTTTAAATTCAAATAGAGATAGGTAATAACAACAAGTCTGCAATTAAGATTTCCAAGGACAAGCACTACAATGTGAAGGGATCTCTGTGGGATAGCCAACTGCATTGAACAGAGCAATGCCTGGATCCAGTTACAATAAGCTGCAAATGCTGTCTAGCATTTTCTTGCATAGAAAGCAGAGATCTCAGAGGGAAAGGCTCTGGGGTAGTAGGATGAATCCATTCTCTGAATGGATGCAAGGAATACTTAGGAAGTGTGTAAGAAATCGGAAAAAAGGATAGATCAATGGAAAAAGCTGCATTGCACAGGTCAGAAAGCCTAGGCAGGGAGTTGAGACCAACTCCTACATGCTTTAAAAATTCCAGTAGCAGTGAAAAATTTATTTTTCAGCTAAAATTCATGGAGTTTTGCTGGAATTCTGCTAGAATTAGCCAGCACAGTCACCAAAACTGGAGGCAGACAGCAAAACAAGTAAGAGTTACAAATTAATGTGGATGAGAAGGGATCAACCTCTCAACTTCCTGCCATCCTTCACTGAATGGATATATAATCCTGTTGTTGCATTAATGGAGTAATTTTGCATCACATTTTGTTACCTCCTGTTAGTAAGGGAAAACTAGGAGTAGAAGAAAGCACTGTGCAGTTACCTGTGTTTCCCTTATACCCTGCTGCCCCTCCAAAGTAAGCTCTTGGAGTTGGCAGTGTCTGGTGCAATGCATTGACCAGTCCTCATGGACAACATGACACTGGTTAAAAATAGTTCTTTATTGAAAACATGGGGTTCTTTCATTCACTTCAATATTTTGCAGGTCTTGTAGGTGTTTTCTTCCTACTTGTCTTCCCATAGAGGCACACTCAGGACCTGTGACACTGGAGGATCGTGGCACAGGGTTGCAGCAGGGAAGGACACTTCCTCAAGAGCCACTTGACCAGTGATTTAACAACCACTTGCCTCTGCCATGGGTGTCTAGAAAAGGCCAAGGAGGAAGGTGGGAATCATTCTCAGGATGTGAAATTGGAGAAATCTTGGAGTCTTGCCAAACCATGCTTTCACACTTTTCTGCATAAAGGTGAAGTCGAGAAAGCACTTACTTTCTTTGCAATTATACATGAGATTCCCCCATATCATTTGACTCTCAGAGCTGGAGCTTTTTTAGAAGAAGCAAAAGCTAATGTCTTCAGAATTTAAATCACACACCCTGGTGAGACTGCAAGTAGAGATGCACCTTCCTTCTACATTTGAGGGAGAATTGCTTGTCACTCAACCACACATTCCTGCCCTTAACCCAGTGACCAACCTAAATCAGCCCCAGGCTCAGCAGCAGATTCTGTACACAATGTTATCCTGCAAGAAATAGATTTAAACACTTCTCTTTCCCCTCCCTCTAAATTTCCAGTATATCTCAGTCGAGCATGCTCAGAGGTGATCCTTCAATTGCTGTTTTCTTACAGATGATTTTCACAGCCCACCCCCAACAAAACCTCAGCTTCTTGGGAAGGAAAACGCCAAATAGGTTAGGAAAAGGGCTTTTCTAGCCTTGTTAGTTGCCAAGAAGAAAAATACATTTTAAAAAGCCATAAAAGTGAAATTCTCCCCTACACACATTCCAATAAATCAAAGATAGCTAAAAGGATTTTCTTCAGTGAAAGAAAAATCATCATTCCTTGCCCTATACAAAGTGTGAAAGTTTTAGTCTGAAAAGAGAAATTTTTCAGAGAATTATGATCATGTGAAACTGAAGGGTTAGAAAGAAAAGCTCAATGTAACCCAAGCACTGGCTTTTGCTATTATGAAAGCTATAATGTATGAAACACTACAGATGTATGGGAAATATATTCCTTTCCATGAGAGGAATTGTCAGAGCCCAGTGTCTATGAACCAAGATTGATTACACAGAAACTGTTTTTCCAGTTGACATTTATTTTGCAGAGATATTAATGAGGAAACAATTTCTTTTCCCTGCAGTTCAACCTGAGGTCATTCCCCGAGTCTGTTATCAACCTAGACAGCCCATCTGAATTTATCTAATATATGCATTTGAGACATGAACTGCGGTGGGTATACTTGGGGAATAGTGGTGAACCAAGATTTCAGCCTTATTTTAAACTACTGTAATTGAGTGAAAAACTGTTTCTTGGGCATTGACTTTATCAGCATTTCCCTAATCTCTGTGCAGTACCTGAAGGACCACTATACATCTGCACATGCGCTGCCTATGCCTATGGCAACTCTTTTAATTGTTCTCAAGAATCACTGCTCTCATTAATAAAGCAAGAAATCTCTAGCTGATCTGACTGGGGAGAAGGTCATGAGAGTGTGTGCTGGTACCTTTGCTGCAGATGCGTGGTTTACAGGCAGCCTGTGCTCACTGTGCTGAGCTGAGCACCAGGACTTTCATTGCAAAGGACATAAAGCATGATTCCTCTGGACTGCCAGCACATTCAGCTTCAAGGGTTGAAGCAGATTTTTTCAGAGGTTTCCTCAATCATAGTAGGAAAGGCAGCATTACTACTAGCTCAAAATGAGCCTGAGTGGCTGTTAATGAAATGATAGGCTGCGAACCATAGCAGCTGATGGCTGGGTACAGGTCACATCCAGCCATCCCTATGGCAGGAGGTATCATCGGGGCAGATGTGGGGGATTTGGGTAACTCTGAGACTGGCCACAAATTTAATAGCCTTATACCTGAGAAAGGTTGTTGAAAACCTTATTTTTGTCTCCATTTCCACTGTCACTCCCAGATATCTGGGATTTTATACTAGAAACACACCAGTGTAACTCCTGAAGACCTGAGCGTACCAGAACTGTCAGAAATTTCTTTTTATAGACAAACAGTGAGAAAGGGCACACAGCATGATACAGGGGTGACCTCCCACCTGACACAGAGGGTAGGACTCATCCCACCTATTTTTGTCCCTGATAACGCTATGTTTCTGATCTACACTGTAGCTGCTGTCTATTCCCTTCACAGCCAGTGGATAGAAACAGATAACTCCAGGGAATGAGGAAAATAATTCTTCCTTCATACAAGGGTGTTCAACAGACAGGGTGAATCTGCATCAAAAGGTGTTCCACAAACAAGAGATATCCCAGATGACAAGTGCAAATTAGATACTGAGCTTTCAGATAGCTGTATCTGGTGGAGAAAAGTCATGCATTAGTAGCTACTTTTTCTTGCAGCCACCCCAGGAGGGCTGTAAGATGTGGCTGGCTTCTGTGACCAAAGCAGGATTTAGCTTCTGAGCCCTGGATGGTCTTTTTCTATTGTCAGTCTGTGTTGTGGTGACCACCCTACATGAGGCAGCTGTGAAGCAGGAGCTTGCAATGAAGCAAGTAACATCCAGAGCTGCATTACCTCCAAAACCTGCTTTCCCCATAGGTGAGTTGTCAGATAAGATAGTGTTTATACCTCTGCCTTGGCCAGGTGTAACTAGCCACTGGTGAGGAGAGATGAGGTGCCAGGAAGAAACATCCCAATGGATAAGCTCTGCCACCGTGTCTGAGTGCTGGGGTTTCTTGCCCTGTGAGAAGCTTCTATGGACTCTTCCAGAGAACGTGCTCAATGGTTAGAGCAGAGTTTGGAGCAGTTGTGAGCAGTGCCTGTGCTGACCCAAGCTCTTTCTGCCTCCCATGAGTCCCTGGTGTAGTTGTATGAAACTGGTCATCCAGCAACAGGTGATGGACTTTGTTGACTGGGATCTTGGAGAAAAGAGTTGGCCTGGGTCCATCCACAGCTGAATGGGGCAGAGTCCAGTTGGAGGCCTGTAACTAGTGGAGTGCCCCAAGGGTCAGTACTGGGGCCAGTATTATTCAATATATTCATCAATGACTTAGATGAGGGAGTAGAGTATACTATCAGCAAATTTGTTGACGACACCAAGCTGGGAGGAGTGGCTGACAGAGAGCTGTGCTTCCATCCAGCAAGACCTGGACAGGCTGGAGAGTTGGGCAGGGAAAAATTTAATGAAATATAACAAGGGAAAGTGCAGAGTCCTGCATCTGGGCAGGAACAACCCCAGGTTCCAGTATAAATTGGGGAATGACCTATTAGAGAGCAGTGTAGGGGAAAGGGACCTGGGGGTCCTGGTGGACAGCAGGATGACCATGAGCCAGCACTGTGCCCTTGTGGCCAAGAAGGCCAATGGCATCCTGGGGTGTATTAGAAGGGGGGTGGTTAGTAGGTCGAGAGAGGTTCTCCTGCCCCTCTACTCTGCCCTGGTGAGACCTCATCTGGAATATTGTGTCCAGTTCTGGGCCCCTCAGTTACAGAAGGACAGGGAACTGCTGGAGAGAGTCCAGCGTAGGGCTACAAAGATGATTAAGGGAGTGGAGCATCTCCCTTATGAGGAAAGGCTGAGGGAGCTGGGTCTCTTTAGCTTGCATAAGAGGAGACTAAGGGGAGACCTCATTAATGTTTATAAATATATAAAGGGTGAGTGTCACGAAGATGGAGCCAGGCTCTTCTCGGTGACAAACAATGATAAGACAAGGGGTAACGGGTACAAACTGGAACACAGGAGGTTCCACTTAAATATGAGAAGAAACTTCTTCTCAGTGAGGGTAACAGGACACAGGAACAGGCTGCCCAGGGAGGTTGTGGAGTCTCCTTCTCTGGAGATACTCAAAACCCACCTGGACGCCTTCCTGTGTAACCTCATCTAGGTGTTCCTGCTCCAGCAGAGGGATTGGACTAGATGATCTTTTGAGGTCCCTTCCAATCGCTGACATTCTGTGATTCTGTGATTCTGTGATCCAAGTCTCTTATTCTAGAAGGAAAAAGGAGGAAAAAGCCCAGGATTTCCCTATATAGAGGAAAAATGGAGGGCAGATATGAACCAAGTAAAGCTGGCAAATTCCAAAGGAATCAGGCAGTACCCACCTCACTTCAGCCATAAGCAAGAACCTGGGGGATGCTATCCAAAAGACCTCTGCCTGAAGACAGGTCATGGGTAGACCACAGAGCACCCAGATCCCATCCAGGGTACCCTGCAAGGTATTCCTTGCCATGAAAATGAGGTCAAACTGCTGACGTGCTAACAGATCTCAGAGGGGGAGAGTTCAGGTTCAAAACATGCCAGAGAGAGGGGAATGGATGAGTTGTGACAATCCATCCTGTGATTCTTTGATAGCAGACACTGCTTTGGAGGAATAGGGATGTGGAACATTAGCTGCTCTCTGTACAGAGGAACCTTGAGGACATTCAGCTGCTTATTGTTGCTGCTAGGCTACATGGATAAGCAGCAGCCTCCAGCCCCCAGAGAAGCTGAGCCAGCCCTTAAATCCACTTCAAAGCAGAAGAGAACATTACGGCCTGTGCGTGAGGGTCTTAGCTTCTCACACGACTCTTCCACTCTGGTTTTATGGCGTGAAGCACACAGCCCTTATGACAGCAGTTCAGCTGCATTTTTCTTGGCGAGTTTGTTCCCACCGGACATCATTCACGCAGTCTTTGGAGTGGAAACGAAAGGGAGCAAGAAGTGGCCCCCTTGAAGTTCTGCTCAGCTGGGCTGCTTGTGTTCCTGAAAAACACATCTACCTTTTTATAACTCCCTGAGCGTGCATTCGGGGAGCCTGGCTGGTTGTTTGCACATGGGGTGTGTGGAGGGGGTGCTCATCCATGTTTGATGAGAGGAAAGGTGTGTTTGCAGCCTGCACTCCTGCAGGCTTGTGAGAAGAGGTGTGGTGAGTGCAGAGGCTGCTTTATGATGTGCATGCAGCTGCTGGAAAGAGATGGAAAGCAGAGCTGCACAAAAGGAGGAAGAGACATGAAGACAACCTGTGGGGATGAGAGTTATTCCAAAGACAGATCCAGGGAGCACCCATTCCTGCTGCCACCACCCTCTCCCTCTTCCAGCCAGTCCCACCACATATAATTGTTCTATGCAGGCAACACTGACGTGGGCACAGCCTGTAGCACAGAACTCCAGCAGGACCGAGTGCTCACAGGGATGTGTCGGTGTGGGCAGTCAAGGCCGTGCTGGTTCTTCTGCAGGTGTACGATTCACTTCCCCCTGAGGGCACACAGGGTGCAATGGGTTTTATATCAGCAATAAATAGTGCCCAGTGCTGAACTATGCACAGCTGCCTGAAGCACATTATGATCAATGAAAAGCCTGGCTCTGGCTAGTGTGGTCTTTCTGCAGTAGACCCTTCTGACAGAGGGGATTCACCTCCTTATTTCCCTTGATAAATCCCATCCTGTAAGACAGTGGTGCAGGAAAGTCTGCTCTTGGGAGATGGGGTGAGCACTGCCTCTGTCAGAAATAACTCTACATTTTAAGTATCAAATGTTTCATAGCATTATTTTTCTTTCCAGCTTGGCAATGTCCATTTAAGGCAGCTTAAATAAAACTTGACCTGATGCTGAAGCTAAGAGCTGATGTCAGAGGGAGATTTAGCTGTTTAGTGGCAGAATGTTTTAAAAATAATCTGAAATGTCCAAGACAATTTTTCTGGTGGAGGAGATCAAATGTATCCAGAGGGATTCGGCGCCATTCCTGCTTTCTGCTTTGACATCTCAACGTCAGGACTTGGCAAGCCAGTTACACCTGGATTCTTTCTCTATGAGTTTAGTGTAGACCTGAGCTAAGGCTGTTTCTCTTCTGGGTGTGAGCAGTGTGACTTTGGTCCTCCTTCCCTCAAGGAGGACTACTGAAAGATTCCTAAGCAGCAAGCTAAAGGTTAGTCACATCAACCTTTTCCTGTGTCACCATAAAATTGCCAGTTAATATCTGATTACCTCAACATTAGCCAGGAAAATGGATATGCACTAATGCTTGACTGCACTGCCAATATGCATGAGCATCTGTCACAGTAAAACTTGACTGAATACATGCATGTGTGATCACACCAGCATCCCAGGTCACACACTCACACAGCCATTGCACAAATACCCAACTTCGTTTGCATGAGTATCAAACATCATTTTCCTCTCACTCCATATTTGCATTCTTATTTGCTTCTTGGTTGCCTTGCTCATACATACATGCAGACATGTTCCCCCACCTAGGCATACATAGAGGGGATGTAGCACCAGTATTTACACATGAATTTGCAGCTAATGCATTTGTGGACAAGCGTGTGAACAAGTATTTCCCTACTAGGATATCTCTGAATAAGTGTTCACATGAGTATTCTTTTGCCAGCAAATTCTTAGATAAATCCTCATCAGTTCATATAAGTGTAAGTACTTGCTTTGGGATTTGCCTGCCAATACGTATCTGAAGATACACTTGCCTGAAAATTCATATCCACATGCCTCTCTGCATGCGAATGCAGGTTCAAAGAATCTCACCTCGTGGTTTCCTTTTTTACCTACACCTTTTCAGCCTGGATTCTGCCACAATAAGCATTCAGAAGAAAAGAAAGCAATGGGGGAGACGAATGCCTTCAAAGCAAATCATGGCTCTTATTCAGATGAATAGTGGAGGAGTCTTTTTTTCTGATATGTCCTTCCTACTCTTGTGATATGCATATGACTCTATATGTTTCCATTTGAGGCCTGAAGAACTCTGCTAGTTCCCCCCCCCCCCCACTGCCCACAAGCCAAAAAGATGATAAGGGAATATAATGAACACAAACAATAGTGGAGACTGAATTTGACTTTTTTTTCTCCAGGGACAGGCAGGACTCACAGATGTAGGAATATTATTGAATTCCTTTGGATACATTTGATCTCTCAGCCAAAAAAGTATGTGGGACATTTCCGCTTATTTTTAAAACATTCTGCCACAAAACAGTAATTCAATTAATGAAAGCTCCCACTGATGTCAGCCTTGAGCTTCAGCCTGGCTGAGCATTTCTCTCTGCTGTGAACACAAAAGCCACCTTAAAGGGAAGCAACCAATCTACATATGTTTGGAAAGGAAAGGCCATCATGAAATCTTTTATGATTTAAAGTGAAGGCATGTAATGAACAAAGTGTGTTGCTCATTAAATCCACCCATGTGCAAACAGGCCTTCTCCAGTCTCCTTGTGGTGTTTCAGCCCATCTTCAGGTGTGTCTAGAGCCATGGGAGGTGCCTAAGACTTGTGTTGAGGCACCACATCACCCTCCCCTCTGAGCAGTCCACTTCCCTTTGCTTCCTTCCCTCCTGGCAGAGAGAATGGGGAAAGTCAACATCACTGCTCTGTGAAGTCAGCTTCATTTTCATGTGTTAACTGAGGGCTCCAAATTCTTCAGGCCAGAGCTGTTCAAAAGACATGCTTTCCCTGGAATAACTCCCTCTTCTTGCAACCCCCACACCTCCCCCAGCCCAAACAATTACCTTGGCCCATATGTTTTGTAAAAAGCACTTTTCACAAAAACATCATCTTCTGTGAAATAGAACCTGCCAGCTATCTTTTAATGCAACATTAAATGTGAGGTTTTAATCTCATAAACCTCAGGAAATTCAGAAGTTGATCTTCCCCCAGAAGCTTTAACTCTGCCCCTTCGTGTATATGCCCTCCAACCAGACCGCTTGCCAAACGAGCACACGAAAATACTTTCCAATGAAACCCTACGTGTGTAATTCTGATGCCTCTCAGGTTGCAGGGAAAAGTGCAATTTAAACACAAATCAAAATCAAGCAATTAAGGTTACTTAAAAAGTAATATCGGAGACACGTTATTCAACATCATTTGGGAATATGCAATAGGATACGGAGATAAACTGAGACCAAGATGCTGCAGTGGCAATGTGCTTGAAATACCTAGGTAGATGGATTAGAAAGCAAATCAGGCCTTCAGGACAGTTGCTCAGATACAGCCAGGCTGAGAGCATTTGAAAGCTGTTTCTGTGTCACAGTTGTTTGGAGCCACCCATGAACTGGATCTTGTGGATCTCTGTCCATCCTCCATGAGTCAACCGACACGGCAAAAGAAATGGTGATCTCATCTAAAAGTCTTTGCCTGGAGTCCTAGCTGAGATCAAGAATGTGAGATGGGTGCTAATGAGTCTTCTCCTCCTCTGAAAGATGCTCTTTGCTCTGGGGTGGAGCTGAAGTTCACTGTCCCCATAGTGGGAGAGGACAACATCACACCAGTGGAGGAAACATCCTGTGTCTCTGTGGTTACAAGTATGATCCCTGCAGCCCCCTGATCTGTTAGCTCCAGCCTCCTGCATGCACTGCAGGATGCTCAGCCAGGCTCCATCCAAGGAGATCGATGAAAATGTGGAAAGGCAGTCAAATCTTCTGGGCACCAACACGGATCATGTAAGAGAGGGCTGGGGCTTAACATTGTCCTCTCTAACCAGCAGCTGCTTCCTGCAGCTTTGTTGCCCAAGGAAGTGTGCCTTGCCATGGGATCTCTTGTAGTGATAAGACAAAGTGTGATGGTTTTAAACTAAAATAGAGCAGATTTAGACTAAATAAGGAAGATATTTTTTACAGTGGGGGTGGTGAAATATTGGAACAGATTGCCCAGGGAGGTGGTAGATGCCTCATCCCCGGCAACATTCAAGGTCTCTGAGCAACCTCATCTAGTTGAAGATGTCCCTGCACATTTCTGGGGCATTGGACTAGATGACCTTTAAACACCTACTCCAACCTAAACCTTTCTATGATTCTATGAAATGAGCAGGCTGCTCAGCTACAGGAGAGCAGGTACAGCCTTTCAGTACTTTGTGGCATACAAGGGCAGACTGCCAGCCTGGGGGAATTTCAGAGCCTGAATAGATCTTGAAGGTCTTGTGAAGGGTTGCACCAGCTCTTCAGAGCTGTGTGAAGTGAGGCCGGGAGGACAAGGAGAGAGGTAATGAGGAACTATTTGGCATGTCTCATTAGGGACTTCAGCACATCCTCTCCACAGGATCAGGGCTCAGCTGCCCACCTGATCTGACTTCCCTGTGTCCCACAGGGTTGTGCAAGTGGCGGATCTGCACACCCTTGTGTGCCACATCATGATGGCATGGTGAGAAACAGCTGGGGAGCAGGCAACCAGAGCCCCTCCTGCCCCCCAGTCTCCCTGGAATCAGAAGCTGCTGCTGCAGGTGACTTGTGGGATTCACATGCTCTTGTTGCAGCACTTTTCAGTTTGTACTGTGTAAGAGAGTGAGGACTGGAGCTGTACTGAGCTGAGAGCTGATTCCCAGTGTCTTTTTGCTAGACAGCTCCCACCCCTGGGGAAGGAGCATATCAACAGGTGGACAGAAAACACACCCAGGGGCATGAGGATGGGACAAATAGGCTTCTATTTTGATTGCCTGGTGACACTAAATCCACCTAGGCTCACAGCATCAGTCAGCAGAGGTCTGTGGATCACCATGAGTGTGAAGGATAGGGGCAGAGGACTCTAAAGATGAATATTTTCTCAACTGCTGTATGCTTCAGGGCATTTGTGTGTGACCTAGAAGAGGATTACCACTGTTCCCATCTCCATCCCACAAAGCAGAATGACAGTGAACTGGCTGGTGAAATACCAATATTTCTCCAGTTCTGCTTGACCTGCTGAGCCAGAGAACCTTGCAGGGTGTAAGACAGGGTCTGTCCCTGCAGCCTCCAGAGGTCAGTACCCGGTTACCCTCCTGCCACCACTGGAGCTGGTGGCCCCAAGAGCCTAACCTCCCTGAAAGCTGCATCAGTTTGAGCAGCTCAGGTGGAAACTTCTGGTGCCTGGACCTCTGCTCACCCAGCCAACTGGAGAGGCAGGACCTGCCTCACACACTGCACTGGCTCCTTCCAGCCTCCAGCATTGTGTCTCTCCAAGCTGGCAAGGCAAAACTTCATTTTGGAGACAGGAACGGATGCTCATGCCGAGTGGCTTTGATCAAAGCCCTTGTTTAGTTATCTAAGGCAAGGTAAAACAGCGGGACATGCTCCAGCTGGGGAAAGGCTCTTTTCTTCCTTTCTTCAAGCTCAACCCACTTCAGCATGGCTAGGAGAGATCATTTTGCAAACTGAGGCTTTTTGGAGAGAGGGATCCTTCTCTTCAGGATGCTGAATGTTTAGAGGAGTCCCTGAAGTATCCTCATAGTCCCTGTTGCTGCTGTGTTGGCAATCACTCTCTGACCCTGGAAAGCACTTGGATCTTTGCTCTAGAGGCAGATGTTAGAGGTGTAGGGTGTATGAGGATACTTAGCCTGCAAGTGTCAGTCCCTGGCACAAACGACCTGTTCTCTGGACTCCTAGGAGACTGCCAAGGGATGCCTGACCACACCATGGAGCAGGAGTTTCTCCCCACCAAAGACCTTATCTCCTAGGGAAGGCTAGAAGGTGTCATGTCTCCTCCTTGAAATGTCCAGAAACTTTGTGGAGGGCTGAGTGAAATCAGGAGAGGTTTTATGAAGTCTTCCAGTGGGGACAGGAAGGCAAAGGGACAAAAAAAAGTGATCACAAAAGTATCAGCTTTGAAGAGGGAGATATTTCTGTGACTGAGCAGAGGCTGAGAGTCCTTGGCTCAAGAAACGGGATGAAGCTGCCACGCTGACTGCTTTTCTGAAACCCAATCTTCCCCAGCTTCACATCTCCCCACACTGAGGGGTCCTCTGCTCTCCCTTTCCCCTTCTTTTTTTTTTTTTTCTCCTTCCTAAGTGAAAAAAGAGAGGAAGGACAGAACTGGTGCTGTTTTCCCAAAGTGTTTCCCCCAGGGCCCTTGTTGCAGCATCAAATTTCCTTTGAAATGGCTATGTGGGAAACACAGTTTCTTGGGTCACTTCCCAAATGAAAAAGAAAAAAAGACAATAAAAAATGAAATAGGAAAATAAAATTCAACATATGAAAAGCAGAAGCCAAATCACAGCAGCTCTCTGTCCCATTTAATCCTTGGTCCTAGGGAGGAGATCGAAAGTGTTGTTGGGAACAGTAATTTTGCATTACCATGTTCCCGGTTCTAAATGTCTTCCTGGCTCCCTCCCTGGATTAGCCTTTTTGCCCTTTTTCCATTTAAATTCCACTAAGATTTGGGGCATCATCTTCTCGCAAGCTGAGCGTAGGAACAGACGGCTGACTGGATGCAATTCCTGGAGTCTATTCCAGACCACCAAAGCATCCCAGGGAAGTGGATGAGTTTCTCTTTAAACACTTGTTTGTGATTTGAAGAAAGACCAGGCTGATTGTTACGGGTACAAGGACTAGTACTGCTGCCTTGCCATCTGCCTCTGCTCCTACCCAGCCCTTGGTTGTCATCTTTGCATTGACCCACCCCAGGAAAACGCGTGTGCTGCTGCTCAGCCCCATGTCCCACCCAGCTGCATGGACCCTGACTCCTCGGCAGCTGTGCTTGAAGGTGTGGTGAACTCTTGAAAGCTGCAGCCTGAGATCTCAACAAAGACGTCAGCTGCCTATAAATGTTTCCCAAACTTCTCCTAGTGCCTGCTGACATGTGAGAAGCTTTCTGCCACCTGGCCTTCTTGGCAAGCAACAGGCAGTGTCTGTCCTGCTTTGATCTGCTGTGCATGGATTTTGACTGGGAGTAGGCTGAAGTGCCTCAGATAGTCTGTTTCTGCCAAAGCTGATACAATAAAGCAAAAGATTAAGCTGGCTGCGATCAGCACTCCAGACCTGTACACATCCCTACTTGAACCCTGCAAACAGGCCTGAAAAGTGTGCAAAATCAAGGGCAAATAAAGTGTTTCCTGACCAGATCATCCTTACTTTCCCTAGGCAGAACCTGTATATATACCAATGCTTGCTGACATGATAGGAAGGCATCAAAAAAGACACCAGATGGACAATCCAGGACAGTTTTCCTTTGGCTTTGTTTATATCATGCTTGAAAAATTCATTTTCTTACTGGTTGCCCAGCCAAGGAAATGTGCAGAACACCCAGTCTTAGCGAGACTTGAAAGTCGATAGCTCTCCTAAGACGGCTTTTCCACGCACACAGAAAGTCAGCACTGCTTGCTGTGCCTCACGGTTTCTTTGAGTGACTTTGTCACATCTGGGTACCTCATGGCTACCCTGAAGCTTGATTTTCTGGTTCAGCAGAGCCAGGGCCCCTCCTGACCTTGCTGGTGGTTGTGTTGGAGTGAGCTCCCCGAGTCTTGATCCCAGATCACCTTGTGAACACATAGTTTGATTCAATTGATGTGACACTCCCCTGCTATTTGGCATCTCTTGCTTGCTGTGCATCACCTCTTCACTTCACAGAAATCCTATCAGTCCTCTCCATTTCACAGAGATCCTATCAGTATGGATGCAGTTTGTCCAAAGTGGCCATTTTTTTTTACATGATGTTGAAGTCCTGGAAATAACTTGGTCACACTGACCACACCTGTGTCCAGCAAGCCCAAGCAAACTGCTCCCCCAGACCTCTGAACAATATTTGGATGAAAGCTGTCTGATACTTTAATTTAGCTTCGGCCTTTTGATATCTAAACAGTCTGAATTTTGAAACCAGCACCTCAGTTGAAATAATTTATTGCTTCTCCAGACTAAAATTCAAGCCCCACAGGAATATCTTAAAAAAAGCCTAAGAATTTCTTTCACTCATATATCTCCCTCTGGTACCTCTCTGTGTTTGTTAAAAAACAACAGCTCTTTATGCCTTGTTGTTGACTGCATCAAATTGTGAAAAATAAATAATGATCAAAACCAAATGTCATCTGTCTTTAATTAATGAACTGTTGAAAAGGATGCAGAGTGCCAGGATGTTTATGGAGTTGGGCTTAAATAGAGCTTGCAGCTTGGTCTGTATTTATGAAGGTGTTGACTAGAAGGTTTTAGTCTATGTAGAACACATTTACTTTGAATATACAGCTACAGCACTCAGCCTGTTCCCTTTGGTGCTTTGCATTAGTAACATCAGCATGGATGTGTCAGGCTCAGTCCTGGCTGGGTGAATGGAGAGTCCTGGTCCTCTCTAGCTGGTGCTTGAGAAAACAGACTGCACACAAAACATGAGAAGTTCACTGAAGTGCAACTCCTTGGATACGTCATCTCCTCAGAGGGAATAATCATAAAACTAAAGCGTTTCTGCCATTGCTGGATGGGCTCCAAAGAAAGTCTGGGAGCTTCACAGCACCTTAGGGTTCACCAATTTTTACAGATATTTTACTGAGAACTTTTGCAAGAATGATGTTTCTGATCATCCTTGTGGGGAAAAGCAGTGAATTCATGCAGACACAAGAAACCCAGCTGGCTGAACAGCTAAAAATACATTTGGCTTGGCATCTTTCCTTGTGCACCAAGACTTTGCATAAACCTTCATTCTTCAGAGCAGTGCATGCAGCTATGAAATCAGAGCTGCTCTTTTGTGTCACTGTGGGCCCCACAATTAAATCCATCCCTGTATGTGGTATTCTTGGAAGCTCACAGGAAATAAATTTTGAGATCAGCAACAAGAAAGTTTCTGGCTATCAAAGTACCTTTTATCCATGGCGTCATCATTTGGGAGGTACACAAGTTTCAGATCATTTGTTCAGAGACCATAAGAAACCTGCATGTCCATGCCCCATGAAGGCCATGGACCAATGCTAAATCCTTTAATTCTTGTTATTCTCCTGTTGCAATGTCCTCCTGACATCTTGTCTGGGCTCTAAAAATGGCAGACTCAATCGATAAGCCATCCTATAACAGTGAGTATCCTGACCCTGAAGGCAGTATCAAAGAATGTGCCATTATTTTACCACTCTGTCATTTCGTCAATGTCAGCCTGAATAATGACTGCTATCTTGCATCAAATGCAGTCTACCCTGAAGTTCATTCACCATTAAGATCGTGTCTGCTGAGGAGAGTGCAAGCTCAGCTATGAAATCCCAGTCCAAAAAGGACATTTGTTTTGTTGTTGATGCAGTACTGCACCAAGCTATACATCAGCTCTCGTGACATGCTCTAGGATGAAAAGCTGCCATGACAAACTTTTAGAGACCCTCAGCCCATTCCCAAGCCCATTTTAATCATGTTCAAGAATTTCCATTGGATTTGATTAAGAGTACAAGGATGGGTGCATTCGGTCAGACAAAAAGTCCATTTTAACATTGTCCTGTCCCTGGTAGTGGCCAGCAGTAGATGCCTATATGGAAAGTACAAGAACATGGCAAGGATGTAGTGATATTTCCCCTGAGTACTCTGCCAGGCTCCAGCAATTTCCATCACACAGACATCCTGAGGCAGGTGAGTACGTTGTGCTTAATAGCCAGCAGCAGTGTACTCCTCCATGAATTTGTCCACTCACCTTTTAAACCCACATAAACTCTTATCGCCCACGGCATCCTGAGGCAAAGAGTTCAGCAGCTTAATTATATGTTGTGAGAAGAATTGCTCCCTTCTGTTTGTTTTGAACAAGTGAAGCTCTTTGAATCTTCAGTGTGATTGACACGACTCGGGTGCTATGGCTGGAACAAAATGGTTGTTGGAACAAAAATGTTCCACCTGTGTGAAAAGCACGACTGCTTGAGAAGAAGTGCGTTTTTGCTCCCGTCATTTATTTTCAAATGTCACAAGTCAATGTTCTGCATTATTGCTAGTGGTGAAACCCAATTTGACACATTATTGTGAGAACTATTTAAAATGTCGAAGGGGGATAGGCATATCATACCTGTCTATCACACCAAGACGGAAAGCCAATTTGAATAAATTAACCATGACTTGAACCATCCATTTCAGACTCATTGACTACTGCTGAGCTGACTGGATTTTATTCCTTCCATGTACTGAACTTTGTCTGTAACAATTCTAAGCGTGTGTCTGTCAGCCACAGCCTGCTTTACAACAGTTATTTCACCTACAATTTCCTCTCACTTTGCCAAAGGTTTCTCATATTTCTTCAGCTCAAAGCCTGATAAAGCATCTTCTGGCATCCTTACAAACCTTAAAGAACATATGGAGGTTGCAAACAAACCAAACTGACTGTCATTATTGAATACTCCTCAGACTCACGACTGGGTTAAAGTCACATTAGCTTTACAAAGTTTGAATTCCTAGCAAATCTCAAAGGAGCCAGGATTGTCCACACCTAGGGTCATTTTGAATCATTCAACAAATTGAGTCAAGGAGTCTTCAAGGAGGACTTACACTAACAAAATCCATCTTGTTTTCCACGTGTTGCTAATGTAAAAGAGTCTTTCCCTCCAGCTAGCTATGCTATCTCCTTACAATGATATTCAAAGTTGTGGAGTTCCTGGTCACATGGATCTGGGTTCCAAATTAATCTTATGAAATGGATGTGTTCAGTCAACAGCAAAAGTTACGTATCAGCAGAAGTGTCCTGAGAACTGCTATAAAACATCTATGACCCTGATAGAAGTGCTTTAGATTTAAGACTCACTGTAAGCCTGAAGGTCACTTTGAGGAAGATGGGATATGCAAGAAAATATGAGGATTTGTATATTCGATTATTCTGTGTGGACAACTTTCCTATTCCTGAGCAGTCACATTCAGCTACATCCATCTCTGCAAAGTGCAAAAGCTCTTGGAGGGTACAGCAAAGTGCCTGCTCGGGTGCATCAACTATTCTAGTGGTTGGTTCCTTGGACTCTTGTTCATGACACCTAGTAAAAAAAATTTCCCTCTGAAAGATGTGTGCCATGACTTCAGAAAACAATTTCCCAAGGCTGAAGGAAAGTATGAGCTTAACTGAGCAGGGGAAAAATGGGTCTACATATATATGTGTATGTATAGTATGTATGTATGCTGTGTATGTATGTATATGTTTCAGGAGAGCTTTAAAGGGGGTTTACGAGAACCTAGAAGCTATGATTTCATAAGAAAAGGAGCAGGGCAATATTGGCCAAACACACATTTTAGTTCAGCATTGGCATAGAGATAGCAATTAGACCTAGAATAGCAAAGTAAAACAAGGACATGAAACAGAAATTCAAATAAGTATAAATTTTAAGACAGGAAGTACAGAGAAAGGAAAGGAGAAGATAAAGGTGGCAAGGAACGACCCTAATTATTGAACAGGAAGTTTTCTAGGCTAATTAGGAAAAAGAGAAATGCCAGCAATGTCATGGGCCAACCATGTGGAGACAGAAAATATGTGAGCAATGATTTAGAGAGAGCAGAAATGTTCAATAAATATGTTTGCTCTGAGTTTGGAAAGAAAGAAGAGGATGTGTTTATATCACACAAGGATGTCGAAATACTTTCCACTCTACTAGCAACCAAGAAGGAAGTTAAGCAACTTCTTCTAGGGATAAACACATTTCATACGAACAGGATCTGCAAACTGGCAGCCAAGAGTCTTCCTAGAACTGGCTGAGGAAATTTCTGACCCCTTGACTTCAATCTTGGATAACTCCTGGAGCACTAGGGAAATTCCAGAGGAGTCGGAGACCTCTCATTATGTGCCAGTACTAGAAAAGAGAAAGTGGTCTGACACAAGCAGCTCTAGAGTGGCAAGTCTGACATAATCCCATCACAATAATGGAAAAACTAATACAGGAGTCAATCAATACAGAATTAACACATGGGAACAAAATTAGGTCCAGTTAACACAGACTCATAGAAAACACTACTTGTCAAACACTCTTTGATGAGATAAAAAGTGGGGATGATAAAGGTGACTACCCAGCTATAATGTATTTAGACTTTTATAAAGCTCTAACTTTTCAGCTCATGACAGTTTGATTAAAAAATTAGTGTGATGCAATGTCCATGAAGTACTCCTTAAAAGGATTAAGAACTGCTAAACGATCTGCTAGAAAGCAGTTGTTTATGAGGCATCAAGGGCAGATGGGGGTGTTTCTGAGAAGGCAAGGTGTGTAGGAGTTGGTAGTAAGTCAGGCATGACTGTGTCTTGTCATCCATAATCTGGGAGGAAAACCAAAGTTGCTTCTAATGAAGTCACTGGTTGACACAAAGATTAGCAAGATGGTCAGTGCTTACAAGAACAGGGTACCTATTCAGAGCTGGAGAGTGTCCTCCTAGAGGTAGAAGCAAAGTTGTATATCTTGGGCCATGATGTATAGGAAGTACTTATAGCATTATATGTTGTCTCTAGGAAGTAGAGAATTGAGGGGTAGGGGGGTGTGAATTGAGAGTTTGTAATGGGAAAGCAGTTTCCTTTTTATTGTGTGATATTTGGATAGACAAACAAGATGCAAGCTATAATGAGCAGGAGCAAGAATAGGAGTAGGGAAGGTGTTTTAACTTTGGTGATGATCAGTGAAGCTGTTCCTGGAATGCTTTACACAAAAATAACCCCACGGTGGAAGAGCGCAAATGCCCCTTTTGTGGGAACTTAGGTCCGGGCACAGAAGATGAGCATTGAGTGCCTCCTTTGGCACATAGCTAGCTGAATTTCTCTCCAAGGGTGGGTGAAGCAGGAGTGCAAGCTTTCTGAATTGTTGGCTGCAGTTTAAGGACATGAATTCTGTTTACTTTCCTTATTACCTACTGAATGGTAGGTAATACCTTGCCCTCAACCTCCTTAGATTAGTGAAAACAAGATCAAGAGGCATGCTGCAACAGCACATACACATCTTAGCGGGGATAATACGGCTGTTAATAAAGATTTTCAGGAGCTGTTCAACACAGTGAGAAAGGCATGACAGGGACCAGTGTCAAGAACCTGAAGTCAAGTTCAGGTTTGGAAATAGATTCCAATTTTTAATTCCAGTATGATTAGAAAAAAACATGGAAGGGAAACATATAAGTTTCTGTCTTCTGATGTCCTCAGGTCACAAGCTACCATCTCATAAAAGGTATTTTAACCAAGCAAAAGTTATTGACATAAACTCAGAGTGAATATATAAAATTTAATGGCTCTTGATAGAGAAGTCCTTAAACACTGTGCACTTCTGAGTCTGTCCAGGAGACAATTGCTGGATTCTCACAATGGGGGTCCACTCAGATCTCCAGCCCTTTTGCAGTGTCAATTTTTCAGCTGATTGCATGTTTCAGCAAGAGTGAATGAGGTTCCCATCCATAAAGGTGAACAGGGGGAAAGGGAAAAAGAAAGAGAGAAGACATGACCAGTGGAAGGAGAGACAAAATGACTTTAAGAATGGATTATAAGTTTTTTCTAAAAAGATCTGATCTGAGAATGAGCAGGAGACCAGTCAGTGTCCTTTGAATTGTCCATGTTCAGTTGGGCCATATTCACTTGTGGTGTGGTACAAAGACACAATTTACCACGTGGCTCAGCTCCCCAACTAAGGACTGTGTCTTCCTTTTCCAAAATGGATGTGAAATAAGTAAATGAAAGATGCTCAGGGCATGGGAAGTGCTTACAGTCTCACTGCTTCCCTTGAGTATTTGTTTTGAGCTCTACTTGGTTGTGATGTTTGCAGCTGTTATTTTGCAGCCTATGTGAAATTTGTTGGTGGGTCTTGTTTTGATCCTAGGGAGTTATTTGCATCCCACCCACGAAGATCCACATGCAGAGTCCACAAAACAGATTTGTTGTTGATAATAGTAAGCCTGAATGTACAAAACAGTTTGTACTGCCATTCCATCTCTTCACAAGGAGATTCAGTCAGGGATGAAAAGTATCTTGAGCTGATGTCAGTCTCCTGAATTCAGGTGTATACACACAGCTGAGGTATGCCTCAGGAATTTGAGATCTCTGAGAACTATAGCTCAATACAGTTGTCTATTCATAAGCATTTAGTGCCCTCTGAGATATCTCAGGATATCCAGGACATCCACACAAGGGCCTCCAAATGCAGTAGAGAACCTATAGGATACTCTTCTTTTTGGTCCAGCAGGAAGCCTAAGGGGACTCCGCAGGTCCCAGGTGGGTTTAGACTGCTGTATGTGTCTAAACTGAGCCACAGCCAATACTGCCAATGTAACTGGGAGTGCAGTGGGAGCTTAAATCCCACAATGGATGTGCATGCACCCTGCTCGCACGCAGACACCCACACAGCAGACGTTTATCTTTAGGCAACTGAGAAGAGAGCAATTCAGCTAACTAAACATCATTGTTGAAGTCAGGGTAGGAGAAATAGCTCTTTGGACTCCCATGGGAGCCTGGATAGCCAGTTCTTGTGTGCACCAGAGATTTACGTGTCTCAAATTGGAGTTTTACTCATCCTATAGTTTATAGACCTCCTGGATAGCACGCTTCATGGACTACCCGTCATTCACTTCACCTTCCTTGTTGCTGCCTTCTTTAATCATGTGTGCGAGCTACTGACACATCAGTGAACACACCACTGATATTAAAGGCCTTCTGAAGCCAAGCATCATTCCACTTACATCAGGATTCCTCAGGGAAAACCTCTCTCCTACCTGCACCCCTGCAAGCCCACCACCCCTTTTGTGGTACAAGCCCACCTCCACCCTTGTGGATGCATGAGTCAAGAACCTGGGTGTGCATGGTGCCACCTTCTCACTGGGCCATTGTGAGTCCCTGTCTCAAACAGATCCCTCCTGCTCTGGCCAATGTCCTTCCGTTACTGGGAAGACAACGGTCTATAAAGGGAGCTGGAAGACTTGAGTCAGTGCACCAGTCTGTTGCACACAACAGGAATATGAAAAAACAAATAGCTCTTGGACCCCGTCTGAGCCACTTTACTGTGGAATACTAAGAGGCAATCCCCATAAGAGGGATTTTAAATTCATATTTAAAAAAAAAAAGGGAGATGTCTTGCTTAAAAGAATAAGCAGCAATAACTAGATATTCCCCCTACAGCATAGGCCTTAAGTGTTTTATTTACCTCTGGTGAAGAGCCACAAGAGCCAGAGAGGTACCGCATCTCTTCAGGCGGAGACCAAGCATTTTAATGCATATGAACAGCACGCTGACTTCATTAAAGCGTTCGATTAACACCAGAAAGGACCCACTCCAGCAGCTGCATTTATCACTAGGGTGACGGCATATTTAGAGAGAGTGATTTGGTAGGCCCTTAGCATAATCAGAATAGATGAACCTACCTTGGAAGAAAAAAAAAAAAAACGTAGCTTTTAATAGACCCATAAGTGCACTATGAATATTTATTGTGCCCGTCCTCTCAGTGGGGACATGATGAGGTAGCAAGAAGAAGCGGGACAAGGCAGTGGGCAGGGTCATTCAGCGATGTATGCCCTTGTCCATAGAGTGATTGCTGTTGATGTCAGCAAATGGGGGTTGGCACACCAGGCTCTCCTTCAGCTCTGCAGAGCATCCCAAAGATGGTGAAGCATCCTGCTTACTGCTAGGAAACCCACTGTTCTTGCTGTCCTCAGAGAGGCAGTCAGCTCCAACACATGAATCAGACCCATGGGGACTGCAGATCCAGAGGTGTCTCTCTAAGGTCATGCTGAGATCAAGCACAGCCCTGGTGTGGTCTCTTCATCTAGGAGCCTGTGAGTAGATGCCATGACTCCAGACACAAGCATTGCTACAGGTCTCAGCACCCTGGGTCTAGCTCTCATCATACCTGGGTCAGACCAAAGACCCCATGTCTCATTCCCAAAGATGACCAACAGCAGATACCTGGACAAGATTAGAAGAACAAGACAGTCCCACTGTCCCAGTCATCAGCAATTTGTGGACCAGGGACATCCTGAGGAAGTGATGATATACCAGCAGTTAATGATTCTCTGCAGACCATTCTTCCACATATCCTTCCTTCTATTTCATCCCCATTCTTCATCTCTTCCCAAGCTCAACATCACATCCCAAAACAATGAGGAGTTTTCTTTTTTTACATTTATTTTTTATATATTTGAGTTTTGAAACCTTCAAATTAATGGTCTGAAAAGTAAGTGATTACTGAAAGGAGGTTAAGAGAAGAAGAACAGAGAAGAAAGAAAAAAAAATAGAGTTAGAGGCAAGAGGTTGCCTTTTGGGAACTGGAGAACTCAGTGCAGATGATCTGAGAACCAGTTTAACAGCCAAGACATTAGTGTGTGCATCTGTGTGTAAAGTTGTGAGTTTACTGGAAACTAGGACAGTGGTGGTTTAGCTAGAAAATCCCTAATAAAGGAGGAATAACTAGGACCATATTTCCAAAAAGGGTATTTTTTAACAACCTCCTTAGGGAAAGGGGGGATGGAAGAGCACTTCACTTGGAAAAAAAAATAAATTCCACGTACATGGAAATTTTCATTAATCTCTGTAGACTGTTAGGTCAAATTAGGAGATGAAATCTGATCACTAAAGTGTGAAGCAGAGGGATTTTAGCCCATTCGAAGGGCAAATCTCATTACAGCATGAATGTAGAAGCTTTCTGCCAAAGGTTTCTGCATGTACATGTCACTGTAACAAACACAACTTCGTATAGGTCTCTCTGCCTGTATACAGAGGCAAATGTTTAGATGCAAAGATCAATTTTTTTTAATTTAGTTGCACTGCTAAAGATGTCAGTTTCTGTAATTCTCCCTGCCTCATTCTTTAATATACATGACCTTTAATAAGCAGGACTTACTGTTTGACAGCAAGGACTATTGAAAAACACAGGGAAATCCTGGCTGGATTAAATTTTTAGTCCATTTCATTTCTATCTGCTGCTTACAGCCAAGTTGTACGTGGATCTCAAACTAAAGATGGCAATTTGGGAGGCAATTTTCTTGAATTGCAGGTACAGCAGGATGCAGAGGAAAGTAATGGCAGGATCAGGCAGTTAGACATGGCATAAACATTTAAGCTACCGGTTAGATTTAATGGATTTTCATTCATTCACTTTCTTTCCCTGTCTCTTATTTTTTTTTTTTTAATAGTCATGAAGGGGG
>VYZX01005668.1:457798-508925 GCA_013401335.1 Brachypteracias leptosomus
GAAGAAGGAAAAAAACCCCAAACAGGTCATCACCTTACTGATAAAGGTCAAAATTACTGGGTTTGCAGTCCCAGCACAGTTGTTTCCCCTCCCTCAATGAAGCACCTGCTTGTAAGTGGGCAAGAGCTCACAGAGATGCTGTAGTGGCATCACCACGTTATCCATTGAGAAAAGGCACCCCAAATGGGTAAACAATGCACCAGGAAGGTGCGGGGCTGTGCAATTACTGCAGCTGTTCTGGTCTGGCTGGAGTTCATGAACCAGGGGCTTTTCTCATCCTTCATACTTCAAAAGAAAACAGTACAGACAGCAGTTCTTTGTATTTTGTGGCTTATGGTTTCTCCTGCTGAGGTTGTGGTATGAAAACGGGTCTTGCAAGAAACTGTGAGTGTGCATCCCTTGAAAATCACATCCCTAAGTCCTCATTGCAGCACCCCAGATCCCTTGCCCAGAGCAGGCAGTCAAATGTTTCAGAATACCCACTAGTTAATGGGGTTTCACCCTCACCTGAGTTTACTGACTGACTGCCAGCTTGGCATTCTGTTCCAAAGCCTTCTGAGGCTATGGGTGGCTCTGCCATGTAGGTACCTGGGGATGGAGAAGGGCAGTGTTCCTCCATCTGCTGGAGAGGCTGGAGACATGCCAGACAGGATGCTGAGTGTGCTGAGCTTGCCCTGCCCACGATGTCGATCAGAGAATGAAATTCAGCAGCAGTGAGAGCAGTCCCACGTGCCTGGGAACTAGCAGTGCACTTCATGAATAGTTCCCATCTGTTGAGCTCTCATCCTGTGATGGGAGGAGAAAAGCACCCTGGTGCCACAGACTCGCGATTTCTCACAGGACATTTCTCTGCTCAACTCTACCAGTCATTTCTGCAAACCTCAACTGTTGTGAACGTGACCTGAATTTGAAACAGATGCAATAGTCCAGAAACCTGGACTTCCAGATATGAGCAAAATTATGTCCAAGGTGTGTGCGGTATTTCAGGAGACAGACGGACCTTTTGGCTGCTGTCCAGAGGAAAGCAGTGAAAACTGTGTAAGAAAAGATCAAAGACACAAGGGCTTTTTAGTCTTGAAAAGAGAAGCCTAAGACATGAGCATAGCTTTTAAAGGTTTTAAAAGCTGTTTCAAATCAGAAAAGAAATCTCTCTGGACACTGGGGATGGGACAAGGAGTCCTGGTCTAAGAGGGAGGTTCATATTAGATGTTAGAAAACCTCTAACATTAGGAATAATGAAGTGCAAGGACAAGTTATGTAAGGAAGAGGCAAAGTCTTCATTTCTTGAGGCATCTACAAAGAGGTTAAACACCTACCTGTCTAGGATGGAGACAATCCTGCCTTACAGGAGGCATTGAACACTTGGTCTCTCATAACTCTCTCTGCTCTTGACATATGACTTCTGCAGTGGACTGAGAAAGTGTGTCTTCCTAAAAGAAATGCCTTTGGCCAGGCAGTGGTGTTGTTATTGGCAGTCCTTTCCATGGGCTGATTTTTCCACGGCAACTACTTTAGTGCATGGGATTGGCTCCTTCTATCCAGAAGTGCCCGTGCTGACCTGGCCTGAGGGCCAGTCCAGAAGCAGAGATTGCACCATGGCTTAGCTCATTGGCAGTAACTCCTGGAAGCTTCAGGATCCTAAACACTTGCAGACACCTGCTTCCAGTCTTGCACAAGGCACCAAGAACCTGCAGTGGGTCTTACACCAGCAACAAGTGTGAGAAGAATCAGGTCTATGAAGTCCAAGAAGAATCAGAACTGTGCTCCTTTATGAACGATGATTAATTAACCCAAAGCTGGGACATTACTGGTGCATACCTGCATGAGTCATCTTTCTCTATCGCTCACAGTAGGGACAGAAATCTTTGCATTGCAAGTCTGGAAATAAGGCCAAGGCATGTGCTGCTCTTCAGCCAGTGCTGGAGCCTCCAGCCAAACCCCAGGAGCTCTGGGTTGTATCCTACACAGCAGGCAACTGGTGAAAACACAAAAAAGCCTTGCAGGGCACTTCCAGTGACTGGTAGGCCAGCAGACTGCTGGATGTTTACACCATTTATTCAGTGTTCTCCACTCAGGAACAGTGGTTGGAAATGAGAGAAAGGTGGGAGGAGACATGAAGAGCTCACAAGGAACACAGGCAGTATAGGGAAAGGGAGGTCAATTTGCATGAGCGTACAGAGCATCACACATGCAGACACTAATTTACTGTGGCAGCAGGCACACGTGGGCAGGATGTCTGTACACCCCAGGAGTACACACAAACACAGACACACTCACCCCAGCCATGCAGAAACACCCATTACACTTGTATACGCAGATGCCTGTGCACTGAACGTGCACAAGCTGTACTTGCCAGCACTACTAGTGTATTTGAAGGCAAGCTGTCACTGCATACACACACACACACACACACACACATTCAATACATTCCAAACATACAATAAATACACCAAGAATTGCACATACGAGTGCATACAAGGGAATGCACACATGCACTGTAACCATGTGTGTCCAAAGGGTGTGGGAAACATCTTCACTTTCCCTGGTTCTGGAAGCACAGCCCTGGTGCAGAGCGTATTATTCATTTACAGACAGAATCACAGAATGTTAGGGATTGGAAGGGACCTCGAAAGATCATCCAGTCCAATCCCCACTCTGGAGCAGGATCACCTAGATGAGGTCACACAGGAACACATCCAAGTGAGCTTTAAACATCTCCAGAGAAGGAGACCCCACAATCTCCCTGGGCAGCCTGTTCTAGTGTCTGTCACCCTCACTGTGGAGAAGCTTCTTCTCGTATTTAAGTGCAACCTCCAATGTTCTAGCTTACACCCATTGCCCCTTATCCTATCATTAGATACCACTGAAAAGAGCCTGGACGCATCCTCCTGACACTCTCCCTTAATGTATTTATAAACATTAATGAGGTCACCCCTCAGTCTACTTTTTTCCAAGCTAAAGAGACCCAGCTGCCTCAGCCTTTCCTCATGAGGGAGATGTTCCACTCCCTTAATCATCTTAGTGGTTTTAAACACCACTGCCATATATGCAAAGACATTTTCCACCTGCCTTGCACTTGCCTATCTCTGCAACACTCTGACACACCACTGATGCAATAAAACCCCTGCAGTGATAGGCACTGGGAAGCAAAGCATCCCACTTTTCCAAATGGCATCCTATGCAAGCCCAGCAAAATGGCCACATGAATTTAGAGCCTGCAGTTAGTAGCTTGATAGGGTAATGTCTTTCCTGTAGCTTTAATAGTTTTTGAAAAATCCAAATGTGTCATTCTGATAAAAGCTGCAGCTGAAGAGTCCAGAAACTCCCAGGTGAACGCTTCATGGGACGGCTTGAACTCTGCCCGTGTGTGAGTCCAATGTGAGAGGGCGAACAGGATGGAGGTCGCCAAAGCTCTAACATTGCTGAGCAATTTGATTCCCTCCTGGGGCTCTCTGGCTCAGCTGGAAAGCTTTCTATATTGACATGAGCACCATTTATTTTGGCTGCACAACATTGTCTCCAATAGCCCTGTGGATCCAGCTGCATCAGGAGAGGGACTGCACACACAGCCCTGCATTCCCACTGGGTACCAGTGTCATGGCCTCTCCTGGATGTGCTGGGACGGGATGGTCCAATGGATGGGGTCAGGCTGCCCCAAGGGTGCACTGTGGAGGGGATGATTGCCGCAGAGCTGGATTGTATCCGTGCCGATACGAGTCCTGCTTCATTAGCCACACAACATCCAGCCTGCATGAAGCAGAGCCGAATAGCAATTTGCCACCACAGCTCCCCTTGGCTTCCAATCAGACCATTTACCTGGGGGCCAAAGTCTGCGTTTAAGTGCATCACTTCAGAAACCCCTGCTTGTGATGCTCTGTTGAAGTATTTCCATCACAGAAATCTCCACAACCTGCAGTCTCAGCAGTGAGGCCGAGGGCTGAATGAGTCACAAAGGCTTAATTTTCCTGCTGTACTCCTGGGGAATAAAATTTGCTTATCGACCCCTACCTGGGGCTTTTCGAGGATTAGTCACTAATGCAGCCTGGCTGGGAAAGGGATGCAGAGCTGGTGAAAACTCACCTGCTCCCTTGCTCTCAGAGAAGTTTGGTTTATGTTTTGACTATGGTACCTGTTTTGCTTTTTTTTAGGTTCGCTCTATATAGTTCTGTACAAGCACAAGGTACTTTCATTTCAAGAGGGAGCACTCAGGTTCAGGTAGGAAAAAGGGTTTGTCTTTTCTGCTGTTCCTTCTGCAGAGCAAGAGACTGTGTTTCCCCAGGGCTGGCTGTCAATCTGGCTCCTTCCACTGATACTAAAGTCAATCACAAACATGTATGAGAAATAAACCTGCCAAGACAGGAGAAAACCAACAAAAAACAATCAGTGTTTGCTGAAAGGGAGAAAAGCTGAGCAGCACAACATTAATTCCCTCTTTCTAACATGGTGTCACAAGATACAGCAAGCTTTATGAAAAATAACCGAAGAATAATTATTCTTGAAAGGTTGGTATTTGGCAGACACGTCTCCCTTGCAAAATGTCCCCAGTGCTGGGACACCAGTTAGGTCTGACACGCAGACCCGGAGGATGATCAGCTATGTCATTAGTTACTATCCTGGAGAGTGAAGATGTGGAACTTTTCTCAAAACAGAGGCTACTAAACAAATAAAGTTGCCCACTCTGCCTGGATTTGGATGAACATGACAACACATGCTAATATTCTAAGGGCTCAGACATGCTGCAAGAGCTCTCGTCCCTGAGCAAGATACCCAGTGCATGGTGACCAAGGATGCTGCTATTACAATTTGCCCCTCATTTGCACTCACCTATGTGCATGCAGTCAGCTTTGGTGACCCAGCAGTTCCATGTCCCTGAGAGAAGACATAGACACACCACCAGCGTTACACTTTTACCCTAAAAGTGTGTGCTGAATGGCCTCAGTCATGAGCCTCAGTAGGTCCCACCTTGCTTCTCTGGGGCTAGAAGGTTTCTTGACGTCGCAATAAGTCACACACAGTATCTGACCTAAGCCACAATTGACAGCATCCGTACTCCTGGGACAATCTACAGTCCTCCAACATGCAGTAGCTTTTCTGCAGCATCTTTTTACCAAGACTTACTTCTCATAGTGCGGGTGATACAGTGCATCCTTCTTCTGGAGAGGCATCAGAGCCCTTGAATGACCTTGTGTATGCTGGGCTTCCTGTTAAGACCTTAAAAGCAAGTGCTAAGTATAGGCTGCAAACCTCTGTTGCTTTGGGTGTGTTGATGTGGTTGTGGTCAGGGGTGACCTCCAACCAGTGCTATCCTTTGGGAGATTCCTGCTACACATATGTAATCTGAGGAGCAATGCTGCACTCTGCATGTGGAGCTTGCTTTGTAACAAAATCATTGTTATTCTGGTCCAAGCTTAAAATTTGCTTGGGGTCAGCACTGCCTAAGGCTGGCCTGTCTGTAAGCTCTTATTTTGCAGACATTCAGTCCCCGCACAGATCAGAGTCCCGCTAGTAAATAAAGGCTCTGTTCCCTGCCCCTTCTGCTTGCTTTGGTACCTTTGCAGGAAGACCATTAAGCTGTTGGAGATGAGCCAGCAATTCAGAGCCAAATCAAAGCCAACAGCCCCAGACTGAAGCCTTGCCGTCTTCCAGCATAACAGGCTGCCTGCAGGCAAGTTCAAACAAATGCTGCTATGGTGCCAATCTTTCAATACAGGTATAAAACAGACATCATGGTTCAATACAGCTGTATCGCAATCTGACATACAAATAACTGGTTTGCAACATGAAGGAACAAGCCTAAATAAATCTGGGGAGAAAAATCAAGCTTATTTGGAGAAGGAAGCTGCTTCCAAGTTTCCGTGCAACTTCTCAGGAAGGTGGGCTGGGCTTCCTGGAAAGAAACCATCAGAAGATGAATCTGCCTGGCTATGAACCTCAACAGAAGGGTGCTGTGCATGTCTACTCCTATTAAAACAATACAAGAGCTAAGAAGGGATAAGGCCATTTAGATATGATCAGGTTGATCCAAGCTAAGTACACCCATGCAAGACAAGGCAGAAACGCAGGGATTTGGACCAAAAGGCAGATATACTTGGCCAGATTTTGCCAGTGAGGGTAAGTGGGTGCAACTCTGATGAGAACCGCTGCCCCTCCTTTGTGGGAGCACATTTACAGCCTCCGCTAGAGCTTATGTTGCTTGAGATTGATCGTGGAGAAGCTTGCAGGAGAAAGCTGAGAGGTTTTCCTTTGTGAGCTGCAATCCCATGCGCAACAGGACGCTGCTCAAGCACTATCTGCATTGCTCTGCTAGCAGAGGAATCTCAGGGTAGACCACCTCCGCGGGATGGACTAGAAAGAAGCATAACCTCAGTGCTGTCTCATGGATAAGAGATTGTAGGAGACTTCACACTCTTTGCAGGTCCCTGCTGGGAGTCTATTTCTCTCTCTGCTGTTTTCCACAATGCTTTGCCTCAGCTATACAGCCCATGAGTTGTGCAAACTGAGAACTATCAAGCATTGTGTGTATAAACAACAACCAGAACACAGATTTGTATTTCAGCCTGATGCTTTTGAGCCTACTAGGTTTGTTGGTGGTTTTGGGGTTTTTTGGGTTTTTTTTCTTAAAGAATATATTATTCAGGAAAAAAAACCCCATAATAGCAAGCTAAGCTTACAGGTGCATATCTGAGCACTCCCAGCTGGACGGATAAGTCCGCATGCCAAACACAAAAAACTGAGACAGATAAGGAGCAGGCACTGTGGAGCAGAGATTATACAGCAGACAGAGTGCTCAGGAGACCCTTAACCTGCTAGAAAATAAGACACTTCATGTTGTTTTTTACAGTCATTGGTATCTAGGATAGAAAACTTGACGTGCTTAGAAGAGAAACCTCAGTATCAGGAACAACACCAAAGCCTGGTGTGCTGAAGGCATTTACACTGCAACAGCAAACAGCCCAGGAGAGCTATCAACTGCATCCAGTCTCTGAGGGGAAGCTAAAAAGTTGCTCAGGATGTCATAGGTCTCAAAGATTAAGCTGGAGAACAAGGTCCCAGAAAGATTTTGGTATTGGAGCTGATAGGAGCAAATTTCCTAAACCTTCTTGAAGACATAGGTACACGGGTGTCTGGCCTGGGTGTGGGCACAGCAGTCTCTTGGGAGCATTGAAAGGCGAATTTCGCCTACTGTGTCCACCTCAGGATATGGTTTAGATACTAGTTCTACTCCTTACTGTAATGATGAGAGTCTACCAGGTTGCTATTTTCACAGTGAAGCTCTTCAAAGGATGGGTCTGTCTAAGTTCAGCACCCAGCTTTCTCAAAGCAAGAGCTATCCTCATGCTTTTTTGGTCATAGGGATCACAGAGCATCAGATGAGCAAAGGTTTCTGAAGTGAGCTAGCTTTTCATGGAAGCATGTACCTTCATCCATTCCCACGGGGCCTCTGAAGAGGTGGGTCAAGGATGGCAGCAAATATTGAGCCAGACTGATGGTAAATGCTCTGTTATCACCCTGGTACCTCTGGAACAATTTGCAGAGTCCTGATCACATATCTATGCCTGGGGGTCTGCCTTCTCATCCCATCCTTGCTTCTACAGCCTTGGCTCCAGCAGTGACCTAGTGAGCTGGAACAGCAGCTGTTCTGCAAGGGCTGAGCAGAAACTTGCTGTTGTGTGGACTCCTTCATCTGTGGGGTGGCATTTATCTGCTCTCAGGAGTGTGCTGCATCAGGGACGAGTTTGGCAGAAGGCTGTGTATGGCTGTGTGTCTGTCACAGGGGGCAGACTGGAGCACTGAAGAGAAGTTTCAACATCTTGAGGTGGCTGCTAAGCCCCAGGAATGTTCTCTTTCCCTGAGGCTGACAGCTCATTTCAGTCACACAGGTTTCACCTTGCCTGGCCAGGGACATCCATCATTCTCTTGATTCGTAAATCCACAGCCAACTTCTTCAACAGGGTATTGATCCACCAAACACAAATACCTGTGGAAAGCCAGTGAGTCCAACTAGACATCAACAGCTGAAATTGGTCCCGCAGCCCTTACTTAACCCAAAGGACACTGGTCCCTGTGTTTGCAGGGGCATGAGACAATGGGCAGACATAGCTGCTTATCAACAAACAGTGCCCGTGGATTGCATTTGGTTATTTCAGTTTTCCAGTGGGAGCAAAGGAGACTTTCAGGATGATCCTGATCTGTGATGTTCACATAAAACCCCTTGGACAAAGGTGTCCCAGTCCACAATAAAGGTGGCCAGAGATCCACACACACAGTGCAGATCACACACAACCACAAAAGTGAAGTTTCAAAGCAGTGATATTAGTGGGGAATGATAAAGCTTTGCCGTCTTAGATGATAAACACCATCGGTGGCTGCTTAATAGGTAATGTGGGATTGGCACAGTCCCAGGGCAGATGTAACACGCTTGCGAGTAGGTGTATGTGTGACTTGCCATAAATCCCTGTCTGACACAAGGACCTTTGTGAACTGGGTTATAAATAATTAGCTGGACATGTCTGTATTTCTTTTTGCAGCATCACCGTCACAGGATGAAAGCTGAGGTCTCCTGCACTCGTGGTGTCATGGATTGCGTGTCCAGAAGGGGCAGGTGATGGTTCAGGCAGTGCAACCCCTCACTGCAACCTGTCCAGACATCCTGTAATGAGTCTGGCAGCTTGTGCACAGCCAAGAAACCTAGCCCATCGTATCTCAAGAAATCCCTAGAAGGTTAATGCAATATAACCCTTGGCAGCTTGTTCCTGGTATAAATGAGGTCTTATTTTGAGGAATTTATTATTAAAGTGAATAAAGAACAGTCATCTTTCCAAATAAGCTAAAGGTAGTCTCTGATTTATTTCACATGATGCATTTGGTCATGTTCTGTTGTCTTTGCAAATCTGTATTTTTATTGCATTGACATGTTTCTCAGGTTTAGGTTACATTTCTAATAAATATCTGATGCCATGTTGATTTCCTGTATCGTATTTCATTAGTCTTAGAGAAGAATGGAGCACCATTTTGATAAAAAACAGAAGTCTTAAATGGAGTTTCTAACATAGGGCTTGTCTGCATTTAGCAAGTGATAGCTAGGTCTGTAACAGTGCTGGTATTGTTAAAAGTGGTACAACTTACCTTTGCATGGACTTGGTTATCTCAGGATAAAGGTGCTTTATGCCCATATAACTATTTCCATGTGTGAAGAGGAATAACTCCAAAACTATAAATCAAGCTGTTCAGTGGCATAGCTTTAACTGGCAAAAATCACACTGCTAATGGAGCCATGGCTGAAATGAGGAGAGCAATCTTGGTCTAGAGAGAGAAATTCCTGGTGTGGAAGCCATCTGTGTAGGAAAAGAGTTTTAGCATCCCTGTCTGCAGTCCTGCATCAATGTTATACTGGAGTGTTCTGGTCTGCTTTGGTCATCACAGTGAAATAAGTATGGAGAAGATAGACCTATCTCAGGACTGGGTCATGGAATGGCAAAAGAAAATGGACCCACTTGTTCTGAGTCCTGGGGTGCCAGAAGGAGCACCAGGAGGTGCCCGGAGGAGGGCTCAGGACCTGGTTCCCCTGTGTTTGGCTTAGGGTGCAACTGCCTGAATCTGAAAATGCATTTCCCACCCCATTTCTACATGTGAAATCCAATGAAGTCTGAAGACTGTCTTTTGTAGCAAAACCTTCAAGCAGAAGAGGAATCTTCCAGGGCTCCTAAAAAGTCCCCTGACTTTGGAGGGACAGGGCAGTGTGTGATGGGAAAGATGGCAATGACAGCCCCCACAGTGGAATAATTTCCTGAAGGGTATGCTCAACTCAAAGCCTGAACATGCATTTCTCTCCCCACTATACATCTCCATCATTGCACTACAATAAAGGACTGACATCTTTGTTATTCAAATATCTTCCCCATGATAAACTACATTATCCTCAGTATTTTCAAGGATTCCTCTCAGAGACATATCTCTTACTTCATTAGCTCAGTTGCTAGAGATGAAATCCCTTCTTCCTTAATTGCTCTGCTCTAACCATCTTTGTTACTCTTCAAGAAAGAGGCAGACAATAATCCTAATATCCTCCCTTTTTGTCACTGTTGCTTAACAAGAAGAGCCTTGAAATTGTTGCTCCTTATTTCCCAGACCTAGCTGGCCGATAGGAAATAATTAACTCCTATCTGTGGTGACAGAGTGGTGGTGGTGTGTAGCCAGTTCCAGGTAGTTTGTTATTCCTGCTTTATCGCCTGCTGCAGAAGGGTGGCTGCAAGATTATTTAGCAAAGCTCTGCCTGGGTGTTTATCACTACAAGTTTGAAGAAACAGTGCTAGTTATGATTTCATTTTACTTTATTATTTTCTTAAATAAAGGGTATTGTTTAGTCTTAGTGATGCAAATGACAAATCATCTTGGACTCATTTCATTTAACGAGCAAGATTGTCTTTGCTGCAGCTTGTGTTACAGCAGGTGATCATACAGAAACACCCAAGGGATGCAGAAAGCTGGGAGCTGCTCAGCAGTAGCATCAGAGCTGAAGCTGTGTGAGCTGCCCACACATCTCAGGCTGGGGAGAAGGCAAGAGGACACTTGGAATTTAACCAAGTTTGCAATCAGTTGCCGCTTGAAACCAGCTTTGTCTGTTCATCCCAAAGGTCCACTTAGCTCAGCATCCAAGAGTAGCCAACAACAGATGCTAAGAGAGGAGCAGGAGCATGAGCCAGCATATCTAATCAATATTTCTCCCTGCCTCGTGACTTGTATCTTGGGACTTTCTGCCATAAATGTGGTTTTCATTAATGTCTCCTGTAGTTCTTTGAACCCATTAAAGCCTTTAGCACCTATGACATCCCACAACAAGGAGTCCACAACTGCATTAGGTGCTTGTTTTGAATCTGCCACCTCCTAATTTCACTTATGCCCCCGGTACTTGTGTTGGAAAGGACAATGAACAACTTTTCCTTGTGCTCACTCCCTGTGCCACTCAGAATTTATTATCTTCCTTCCCTCCAGCTGTGACTGAGAAATAATGTTGCTAAATCTCAGCTGAGGTAAAAATGCATTAATCACTACCTTGATTAATTGCCGAACAATCATTTCCTCTCTATGATACATGGAAGCCTCCAAACTTCTTGAATCAGAAGTACACTCAAGGTGTTCAGTGTCACATCCATCATCTCCATGAATGTCACTGTTCACAGAGGCACATGTGGCTGCTCAGACATCCTTCTTGCAGTGCTGAGACACATAGGCAAACTTCTCCCTTGCTGGGCAGGGTGTGCTAGCAATCAGGCAGCAGTAAAACACTTCAGTTTTGGGAAGATGACCCATGGTCCTTTGCTGATCCTCTGGCCCCCAGTCCCATGGTAAGAATCCCATCCCTGCTTCCTTTTAACATTTACACCCCTGACACTTCAGCTGGAACGCAGGACTGTGTGCACACTGGAAATTGCCCTCAGACCTGTGGAAGAGCTCAGTTAGGGTTCGATTTGCTCCCACAGGAGACAAGATCACATTGTAAAGAAAGAAACCTAGCTTGCAGTGGACCCTGCACATCTTCCCACCATTGAACACAGCCTGGACTCTGATACACAGTCCTTAGCTGCCTTGTTTCCCCCTTCCTGGGCATGATTGAAGAATCTCAGTATGGGAAGCTGTTGTCCATCACCTTTCTCTACAGGGCAAGACAGAGGATTTCACTCTCCAGACTGTCAAACTGGAACCATCCACTGACATAAAATTCACTCTGATGGGGGGAGGAGGGTGATGGTCGTAAAGCAGCTGTCAGCACGTTGCTTGAAGCCACAGAGAAAGAGCTATGTCATGTCATGGGGAGGATTCATCTTTTCTCTCTGCTCCAAATTCTTCATTCAACTTGTCTCTCCATCCCCTGCAGTTTTCCAGCTTATCAGGTCCTCTGCCTGATGAGCAGCCAAGCAGTCTTTAAGGCAGGAAACTGGAGAGGTGATACAACATGTACAGAAAGACACCCTTGGCCAGGAGCAGTAGGACTGGAGTAATTTCCCTTCAGGACCCAGCTCAGAAATTGATCTCCTTTGTCCCAGGCTGAGGTTGCAGACGGACCTTGGCTCTTCCTCTGTTTTGCCCTCAGGCTGCCAGGCAAATGTAGATACTGATCCTCAGGGCCTGTGAAGTACCAAAGCCAAGTCCTGGTGCAGGACTCAGGCTTCTTGTAGGGTTGGGAGGTGCCTTTTGAAATACAATGTCATGGGGTGCTCTGCAGCTTGTAAAAGGTGACACAGGAACTGTGCGGAACTTGATGGGACAAATGTCTCCTTCATAGTTACCTTGTTGGATGCTGAACCCAGTGGAGCAGATCCTGCTGTCTCCTCTTGGCTGTGGTCCCTGTGTTGTCACCATGCACAATCATGGGGACAGGTACCAGTCATGCTGGCAAGAGGGAGAGAGAGGCTGCAATGGTATGGAAGGACTGCCTGGAAAGGCAACACCTGGCAAGGTTTCCATTCACTAAAACTAGCTTCAAGTGGTTGCCTGGTTATCTGTGCCCAGCATTGTATAAGGCATGACTAGCAAAACCAGGCACAGCAGAGATAGGAAGTGAGTTAAACCTTCAGAGATGGAGCATGGCCATTGCTAGCTCAATTTCCAGAGGACAAGCAAGGGAAACAGGAGAACCCCTCTTAGCTCAAACCCTAGAAAACAGACCACAACACTTTTGGGACAGAACCTTCTCCTACTGGGGTAGCAGAATCTTTCTTGCCAATTTCCAAGCCTGAGGTTCCCAGGCTTGTGACTGCTGATGACCCACCAAGAACTGCTCTAACGGCGTAACCCAGAGGTGGTGTCTGATTATGTGAGACACAACTTGGATACAGCAAGCACTCCACTGTCCCTAGGGCTGTTTGGAGATGCTCTGCCTCTCCAGCAGGGAGGAGGGAGGAGCAGAGCATTTCCAACCAGAGCCAAGAAGGCTAATGGATACATTTCTTTTCCCAAGACAGGCAAATTATTTCTGCTCCCAGCTGACCCCTTGACCACAAAAAACACCATAAAACAGCAAGAGTGTGTAAAAAATAAACACAGGCACGCATCAGCCTTCCGGATTCCTGTCCCCTGAGCCAGAAGAGCTCAGGCCGCGGGCAGAAGGAATGTGGTGTTGCATCGGGATGGGATCAGGGACAGGAATATTTTATAACTGGCCTCTGGACCCCACTGAGGAGCAGAGGGAAGGAAGAAGAGCGTGAGTGATGACTACTCATATTGCAAAGGGGGGCAAATTTGAATCTCATCTGCATGTTTTGCAAGGATTGGGATTTAGAGTGTAAACTGCTTGCTCTGCTTCTTTGACTCTTGCTCCTCTGGCTGAGTTTACAACAGAGCTGTCCTGACCAGGCAGGAGCTCTGCAGAGGAGTTACAGCGTGTAGGGCAGGATTCATGCCTCAGGGTCTCAAGGATCTGTACGGAAACTTAAAATAAATGGAAGCAACTTTTTGCCTCTTCCCATCACCCTGAAGCCTGGCAGAGGTAGAAATAGAGACAGAGGCCAAGTGGGTTTCCAGCCCACAACAGGGTCTGAAGGGATGTCAGGGTCAGACTACAGAAGTCTAGTATAAGCTAAGAGACATTGTCATTCACACCAAATGAGACAACCTCCACTGAGATTGAAGACCAAAAAAATTCATATCAAGAAATAGGGGCATAGTCAGCTTGGCTCACTGACAACTGGGCTTGGGCTTCACCTTCCTCAGCGGTGGACTATGATGGGCATTCTTGCTTTACCCAAAGGTTTTGTTTCATCAGACTGGGAGGAAGAGGTGCCATGTGACTCTGACCTCCACTGGTGCAAAGAATACAAATGTCAAATTAACCAACTTCAGTACAGGAAGGGGGTAAATCTCCTTAGCTCTGCTCCTGGACCCCCAGAGAAATCCACCCCAGAAAGCTCACAGAAATTGAGATGACACAGGAAGATTTACCTTACAACATCTGCCCCAATTAGTCTCCGCCAGCATCTGCAACTTGCTTGCTTTCCATGGATGCATTTACCATTGTGAACTGTAGCTGCTCAAACACAGAAAGAAATCCTGCTCTACATGCAATGTTGCTGGCCTCTGAGAGGATGAGCATTGAAAGCTGGCTGTGCCAGCATCTCAGCCAGTAGCATTGAGATGTCTCCAGACCAACAGCCCCATCACAGCAGTAAGTGGCACTGTGTCCCTCTGGTCTGGTGCAAGCTACCTGGGCTCCTGCTATTGCAGAGAACTGACAGATGAAGCTGCTGACTGTCTTCTGACTATCTCAACTTAACCCTCTTACAGAATTTAACTCCCTTTTACTCCTCCAAGGAGTAAAACGATCCTTCAATACCCAGATTTCATTCCCTGACAGAAAGTATTTTTCTTAAAAAACCATTTTGGGAAAAATAATATTGCTTGTGGCTGGTAGTGGTGAGGGATGGCAGCAGCAACATGAGGGAAAATGAGTAATTCTGAGAAATTCCCTGAAACAAGTAACCTACATTTTTTTCTTACCACTGCATCAGTATTTGTATCTCTTTAATGTACTTATTTTTTGAAAGATCCAAAACAGATAAACAGAAGCAACAGGTTCTGCAGCTAGTAGGAATCCGGAATTAAACTCAGACACAGAGCAAATACCATGGTGATTTATTTACCCCCCTTTCGTGAAACACAGCAGTTTCTAGCAGCAGCCCCAGGGCCATCCTAGCAGCTTTGTCCCTCCCCTGGCTCCTACCCCTTCGGGGGACCACCAGATCCTTTGGCCAACTGCAGCAGTAGCTGCAGTGCTGGGATATGTTTTTCTGTTCTATCAAGCTGTCACTGTGCCTGCACTGTTGGTGTTTTTCCTTGGTGTTTTCAAGTCCTTTGTGAGCCCAGGTAACAGTTCAGACCAGAAAGGTCGGTTTGCAAATGCTGGTTTAAAAGAGGTTATTTACAATCCAAATGGGTCACTCCTGTGATGGTCAGCTTGTAGCAAACTGTTCTATGTGCTACCATTCTGTATCACTTTCATCTTCTCATGAATTTAGCTCCAAAACTACTATCAATTTAGACTGGGGTTTTAATATCTAAAAATTTAAAATCAGTGAGTCACAGCTTCCACAAAGCTGGAGATTGTAGATCCCTGATCACCTACATTTGTTTTTTGCAGCTCTTTCTGAGTGCATTTTGAAATACTTAAAGCATTGCATTTCTTTGTCCAGAATATGAAGTGCCAAAGGGCACGGGGCCGGCCACAGAATCCAAACCACTCTGCAGAAAAAGCTCTCAGAGCAAGAAGCTAAACCCAGGTTTATGAAACATACTTGGAAGGAGCTCACAGGCCCAAATCCCAGTGCTAACAGAGCAGTTCTGAGTCAATTGCAAATAACAGCCTCTTACTGTCCAGCCGCAGTGCAATTCCACTGAGCTTTGGCAGAGGGTAATTCTGGTGTCAGATATTTTCCTGAGACCCTACTTGACATTTTGGTCGGAAATCCTGTGGCATGTTTTGATATTCCGTGACACACCACACTAACCACATGGATTTCCTCCATTGCTTTGACGGACACTGCTACCCACTCAGGCAGAAAGGAGAGTGTCTGGATGAGCCCTTCCCTCCAGCTCCTTCCAGCCAGCACACAAAGCATCAGGCTATTGAAAATATGCTGATAGATCCAAAATCCCTGGGAGAAATAGCCACTGTTCTGGAGCCTGCATGGCTGTGTCCTCCCAGACAGATGTATATGCAGTTTCCCAAGGCAAGGCAGACACTGAATATGATGCTTCTGATGAGGCTTTTCCAGAGCTGAGGAGACAGTTTTGCTCTGCTCATGACATCACTTAGCTTACTACCACCTTGCTCAAGATACTGGTCTTGGTGCAGGTTAATGATGTACTGCCAGCCCAGGAGGTCTCAGTTTGCAGGTGATGCCTCTTGCTTAGGCAGGATCTCAGGCACCATCAGTAGAGCAAGGAAGACTCTGTCCAGCACTGAGTCCCCACATGTGAGATGCAGCACACAGCCTGACTGCCTCTCAGCTGGCCAGCCATGACAGGAGAAAGCATCTGTGGAAAGGGGGACATCTTCTTGGAGAGAAGCCTCTGTCTCAGTTGCTGTGCTGGAACCTGCCATGCTCTGCAGCCTGCCATGACACAGAGACTCAGCAAGTGAAGCAGGAAGATGGGACTCTCCTTAACAGCAGCAGGATATTGCAGGGGAGCCTAGAGAAGAGGATGAGCATTGAGCACAAATCAGGAGAGATTTTGCTGACTGTTTTGATCTATGTCCTGTGTCCTTGTCATCGCCTCATCTATACTACATGCCATGTGCTACTCACTAGCTGGTACCCCTTGCATATACAACTTCATGTCCACCTAATCTACTCTATAAGGAGACCAGAGACAAGTGAAGTTGAGATCATAGCAAAAGTCTCAGACAAAAACCCAGGTCCTGCAACAACAGTTGTTACCCTACTCCCCATGCTGGGTAGGGTGAAGGAACAGACCTCCTGAGAGTAGACAGGTTGCAACTGTCACCTTCAGAGACAGCCACAGGCAAAGGAGATTGCTGTGTGAGCCAGGAGAGCACCATAGAGGTCTTGGACTTTGACAGCATCGGGGCTACAGTAGACCAGACAGCTGGGGAGCCATTTCCCAATGAAGATGACAGCTAATCTCTGGGATTTATCACATGAGGAAGGTTTCCAGTATGCTGAGGATGCTGAAGGCATTCAGGAAAAGATACCCAAGACACAATCAAGGCACTGTTGTTGTATGTATCTATGAATGAATCTTTAAACCCAGAAACATGCACATCACCTATCCACTTCTGCATCCCTTTCATGATCCTATGTGCTCTGTTATAAACGGCAGCTTCTTTGCCCTCTGGACAAGAGGCTGTTCCTCACATGGTCCAAAACCACTTCAATGCCCTGATGACTTGTTCAGATCCATTTGCTCCTGCAGTGAAAGCATGAGCATCTCCAGGGAGAGAGAGGACTGTGAAAGGAGGGAAGGCACACCATGTGCTCCATGCCAATATAATAAACCTTGGCAAAATAGTGAGGAAGGTGGACCAGACAGCATTGGAGGCAGCAAAGTGAGAGGCAGAGGGCAGAATCCCAGAGGCAAGAGACAGAAGATTTGTCGCCAGTTGTTGAGTAGGGTAACAGGGAGCAGACAGCCGCAAGGAGGCATGGAAAGACCAGACTGGGAGGCTGCCAAGGAAGAGAGAGAGTCGCATTAAATCTTATTTGTCTTTAAACAAAGTGTTCTAATTGCTAACAAAGGGATTTCAAGCAAATTGTAGTAAAACTGAGTTATTCTGATCAATTACACAGTCAAGCAAATTACGGAAGGAGTCTGAAATACTGCCAGATACAAAAGAGAGATGGAGAAAGAGGAGGAGGAGTTGCAGAGAGAGTGGGGGAGGCAGTAATTTGAGGGAGGAAAATTACTTGATGGCTTGATAAGGAGAATTATTAAGCAAAAATTTGAGATGTAAGTTGCTAAATCTGAATACAAAATCAAGGGAAGAAATGGAAATTGTGTTTTAAGGTTGGCACAATCTGAGCGGGGGCAAAGAGAAAAAAAACGTGCAGATGAGCATTAGAGCCAGATGCTGTAGAAGTGTCTGCAAAGATCATTACTAACTAGAAAAAGCTGAAAGCAAGGCATGAGCCAGAAAAGAATAGTTTTGTGGTGAGGATACTGGACCAGTGCTGAGCTGGTATCAAGCCATGTTCTTGCCACAGTCCTCCTTACTTGACCTGCAGCTTCTTCAAAGCACTTAGCAGTGACCTGGTTTTGTTGCTGGAAGAGTCACAAGGGTCATAAATCCAACGTCATGAGAGGAGAGACAGCCCAAGGCTGACTCCTTAGTTTTGTCACACCTTACCTGAAAACAGTGGCTGATGGTTCTTCTGCTAGTTCTTTTGCAGATTGTTGTGGTTTAAGGTTTGGGGAAGGGGAGGGACAGGTGGAGCGGCTATTGCACTCTTTCCTGCCACACTCTATAAAAGGACACAGGAAGTTCCGCTCACCCCCTCCTCGCTGGGATTGCTGCTGGCTCCAGACGGCTCTGTGGCTGCTACAACTCCACGTGGCTCGGGAGAAATCCAGTGGCAACCGAGGATCGGTGTTGTATATATTTGTATATATACCTTCCCTTGTTATCTCTGTATATTTCCTTTCCTCTGATATCCCTTTTGTTACTCCCTGTTAAAAGTTGTGATCTTAATTTTCCAACTTTGTGTGAGGCCTTTCTTCCTCCCCTGGGAGGGAAGAGGGGAGGAGGAAGAGGGGTGAAACTAATTCTGCTCCGTGGGGGTTGCCCTGAGCCCTAAACGGAGACAGCGCTGTGGGGGCAGGGCCTGGGGCTGCCGGCGCCTCCAAGTCTTTGCCCGGGTTGCCCGGGGCCGAAGCGGTCGTGGCAGCGGAGCGGTCGTGGCAGGGCTGCCCGGAGCCACCGGCACGGCTGTGGCACTTAAAGCGACAGCGGCTTTTAAAGCTGCCGCCTCCCCGCACAAAGCCTGAAACAAAAGATACGTGAAAAACAGGATCGAGAAGGCATTNGAACTTCCTGTGTCCTTTTATAGAGTGTGGCAGGAAGGGGAGTGCAATAGCTGCTCCACCTGTCCCTCCCCTTCCCCAAACCTTAAACCACAACACAGATTTAAGTTGGAATCATTCAACATGTATTCATACAGCATCCAGAGCAACAGGCAGAGGTGTCATAGAGAATAGAAGCCAAGCCAAACCCCTGTCATAGAGGAGCAAGAATGAAACTCCACCACAACACACAACTGCATGGCTCGTGGCTTTGACTCAGAGACAATATGCCTTGGTGTGAATGAAATAATTGAGCTCTGTTCCTCTCATTTCCTGGAGGTTCACAGCCACACTGCTGGGGTCTTCAAGATGCACATGAAACAGCCACCAAAATGCTGCAGTTTGAAGACTAGCACAATTGGACGAGTCATCTCCAATTTAATTTTTTCATAATACATGGTGGGATCACTTTGTATTGTATCAGGCCTGCTCACTGCGCTGCTGCCTGCTCTGTATGTCACACACGGAGCAGACAGCAGGATTAGGGAGCACATTCTCTGTGTTTTGTGTGAGATGCACAAGGACAAGTCACACCACTCAGGGTTTGCAAAGAAGAGCTTGCTGGCTTTCAGGCTCCAGCCTCCTGCTAGAGCCGGGTTTAGCTTCAAGGATGGAAAATACAGTGCCAACACTGAGCCCCAGGATCACAAGGATGTGGTCCTTGTGTGGAGTCCCTCTTTAAAGCTGCTGCAAAGGTAGTCCAGAGACCTCTAATCCAGAAATGCAGTACTCCTCAAGCCTATTACCATACACGGTTCATAACCCTGCAGCTGACAGGATTAGTGGGTTATTGGCATGAAGACTTAAAGAGAGATGTTTTTAAAAGAGGAAGAAGAGAAAGACCAGAGACTATTTTTAATGGTGTTTATTTGTCAGAGAACTCCAGAGCTTGTGGGATTCTGTTGGGCTGGAAGTTCTGAGCCCAAAGAAGAGATAAGAGAAAGGATTAGGGTATTACTGTGGTGATGGAGTTCATGTGTGTTGTATTATTAATGTTTGTAAAGCACTTTGAAAATGAAAAGCACCATAAAAGCTCTAAGTACTGTGTTTAGTAGGAGCGGCAGAAGAGGAACTTAAGTCTGAAAGGACACTTCTCAGTTATCAGTGCACAGAGAGCTTGCTTTTTTGAGAGGATCCCGCAGTCAGATGCAGTCTGAAGTGGCAGATGAATTGTTCAAAAGATGGTAAGAGGAAAGCATAAGAACCCTGCAGGGTGCAAGGAAGGCTCCGGTGTCATGCATCAAAAAAAGAAGTCATTTAGCATTTTTAGATGGAGAAAAAGTAATCAGATTTGCTGATGCATTTCTCTGGAGCTGTAACAGGAATGTTCTCTTCAAGGCATCTGCTAAAGTTAATCTTTCTTTAAAAGATTGTCACTTGGACAAGTGACCTCCCCTGCTTTATTTAGGAAACTTCTGCAATGGAGGGAAAATCCTGACCAGGGGAGGGTAAGGAAGGTAGCATTGGAGATCCTCTGGTAGACCCATTCCTTCTGACCTGCACCAGACAAGTTAGGTGGTCTCAAGCTGCCAATGAGCTACTCCCAGGGCTCAGACACAGGATTTTCGTTCTAGTTACTTCATTTTTTATATTGTTTCACCAAGGCAGTGATTCCCAAACACAGCCAAGATGAAGCTCTCTTCACATTGCTGCAGTCCAAACTCCAGAGCCCTCTTTTACCTGTGCTGGTTGACAGACTACAGACAAGAGCATTTTTTTCCAGTGAATCCATAAATAGATCTGCAACATTCCCACTGTCAACCTCAGGGAGCTTTGTGAGCCACCTTTGTCGAAGCAGAAAGACCTAAGGGCCAGTTGAGGCTGTGGACAGATATTGATGGCATACAACCCCATTCCCAAATGACAAGCATGTTCTTGTTTCCCCAATGTTTGTCACTCTTTTTGACAAAACACAGTGTTTGCAGTTTTGCACAGATCTTTCCTCACACATCAGTCCCTATGTCAGAGCTTTTCTTCATCCCCAGACTACATTTTTTAACCCCAGCATTAAAAAGCTGTATTTGGCAGGGAGGGAGGCACCAGCTAGGTCTATGCAGCTGTTTTCTTGTTTCAGTCTGTGTTTGCAGTCATACATTGACCTTCACAATCTCAGCTCCTTGAGGCACCAAAGGCACATCAAGGCTTATCCATGTCAGAAGTTCCAGTCTACTGAGAACATCCAAGGCACCTCTCCCATCTCCCAGCTCCCTTCCCATCTCCCAATAGCCAAAAGGGACTCAAAAACTTTGCTCACTTCCCATTACTTTACAAGCAGATACTTCAGTCTCTGATAAGGAGCAGGCTGGAGCCCACCTTGCTCACAGTTCTTACAGCAGAGGGCTGTGCTATTGCCTAAGAGTGGTAAGGCATAGTGATAAAATGTGGATATTTCACCTTCCACCTTTCCCCTCAGTATCTCAAATCCTGGTGCTGAGGAGCAGCCACGCAGTCACCTCTACTTCCCTGACCTGCAATGTGACAGATGTTAGGTATACTCAGAATAGCAGCTGCACCCCACAAGAGTGTCTATCTTGTATTTATAGCCCACTGTCACTGCTAGATTTATGCCCTTCAAATATTTGTCAGCTGTTATCCCACCTCCCCTGCACATCATTTAACTGAGCTTGATGTATGTAAGCACTTTTAATCTTTCCTTGTGAAGTGTTCCCCCCCTCCCCAGGGCTTCTGATCATATTTGTAACTCTTCCTTGAGACAGCATCAGCGCGTCATTGCTGCTCTGATAATGCAGCGAGGAGCAGAGCAGCCTGAGCGTGAAGGCGGGGAGGGGGGGGAGGATCATTTCCCACTCTCACGCTCTGTTGTCTCCCATGCCGCCCCTCCTAAGAGTACCTTAACGTGTTTGACTGCTCTAAAATCTCTCTCTTCTCGGCTGGCCACTTGCCTTCTCCCAGAATGGCTCACTGTTCTGCTGAAAACCCCAGCCCTGGATTCTTTTGCAATTTGCCTGAGCTCGAGAGGGATTTAATTTTCTTTCCTTCCTGTCTTTCTAACATCTCTGGTGTCTCTTTCTATTATTACCCAATCTGCACTGGCGTTCACAATGCCTCCCAACTGAGGCAGGAGAATGTAATTAACAAGCTGTTTACCTCTCCTTCCCGATCATTAATAAATATGTTAAACAAGACCGCTACCTTGCTGAGTGATGCAAAAACCTGATGAGGCAAGGAGCGTTCTTTTTAAATTTGTGTTTTCAACCCATGTCGGTGCCAGTGAGACTCCTCTAGATCAAATTCCCTTTCGAACTTGCAGCTGAACTGAAATTCATTTCTCCTTAAACTGATGTATGCACACCCCTTCACATCAGCTCTCATGAACCTGGTGATGAGACACCAAAGCTGATGCCTGAAGGAGGTATCATCAGCCAAATCATCTTAGTGTGACACAGGACCTGTGTCTCACTACAGAGCTCATTTCCCATTCATGGAGCACCATTGTGGCACCCCATCCATGGGACCTCAAAGCAGCATCAGTGCCTAGTACTGTTCTTGAACAACTTATTCCCAAACTTTATTATCAGTATTCCTAGTACATGTTTCTTTGCCAGTGAGCTGAGATACATGTTCAGCACTGAAGAGGTGTTACAGCAAACCTGAGGAGCTCAAGGCAGACAAGTTAACAAGACAGTTCTTTTGCAAATGTAATTTTTTAGCTTCCTTTTAAATCTTTCTCTAATATTTGTCTATGCCAGCAAGGACGATTTTGGTGAAGCATAAATAAAAAAGCTTTGTGCAGAGTTAAGGCTCTGTTGCCTGAGGTCTGTAAGGATGGCAAGAGAAGCACGTGCTTGGTTTCACTAGAGCTGCTTCTACCTCAAAGCAGGCAACAACATAAAAAGCCCCTTATAGTGCTCTCCAGATCCCCAGTTGCACTATGTCCACAAAATGGTCCTTCCAGAATTAGCCAAGAGAGATGCTATCACTGTTACCTGCTTTTATCCCAACTGCATGGCTTTGCCTTTGCCTCTCCAGCTGGAGGGAGGCTAGAGGGACTGCTCACTGGACCCTGCAGGCATGGGGCTGACCTGTTGGAGAGTAGCTCTGGGGAAAAGGACCTGGGAGTCCTGACTGACCATGAGCCAACAATGTGCCCTCGTGGCCAACAAGGCATCCTGGGGTACATTAAAAAGAGTGTGACCAGCAGGTCGAGGGAGGTTCTCCTCCACCTCTACTCTGCCCTGATGAGGCCTTATCTGGAGTATTGTGTGCAGTGGTGGACTCCCCAGTTCAAGAAGGACAAGGAATTACTGGAAAGAGTCCAGCACATGGCTATCAAGACGATTGGGGATTGGAGCATGTATCATACAAGGAAAGGCTGAGAGAGCTGGGGCTGTTTAGCTTGGAGAAGGCGAGGCTGAGGGGGGATCTCATCAAAGTTTAGGGCAGGTATCAGGAGGATAGGGACAGACTATTCTCAGTGGTGTCCAGTGACAGGACAAAAGGCAATGATCACAGAGAGGTAAACAGGAGGTTCAACCTACACATAAGGAAATACTTCTTTGCTGTGAGGGTGACAGAGCACTGGAACAGGCTACCCGGAGAGGTGTAATCTCCATCTCTGGAGACATTCAAAACCTGTCTGGATATATGCCTGTGTGATCTACTTTAGATGACCCTGCTCTAGCAGGGGAGTTGGACTAGATGATCTTCAGAGGTCCCTTCCAACACCTACAATTCTGTGGTTCTGTGACAAAGGCCTTCTGGTTTCTAAACAGGTTTCCTGGGGACTGTCATCATAAGTTCCAGAGGTAGAACTCAATATAGCTGCAACACTGGTTTCCTCTTAACATAAAGCTTGCTTGGTGGAAGACGATAACTCTGCTCAATGGCAGACTTTGATACTTTGACCTTATTCTGATTCAGAAAGAAAAACAACTATTTGAGGATGCTCCAAGGGAGAAGATGCATCCTGGGGCAACCCATTTGGTGGTGCCCACGAGTCCCAGGCAGTTTTAGGTATCTAAAGTGACAGTGTCTGCTCAAGATGCATGTCCTTGGTGATGCCTGTCCATTAGTGAGGGGTAGCTGGGGGTACTGGTGGCAAAAATGTGGAAGTCCCAGCAGACACAGCCTTCCTCCTACTGCTCTCCACCACCATGAAGGGATCTCTGCAAAACACTGTGATATCCACAAGGTGGCAAATACAGCTGAAGAATGTTTTGTTAGCATCTTATTTTCCTGTCTGTCTTTAATGAGGGTGAGGATGAAGAAGAAGAAGTCAAAAGCAAAGAGAAATGAAAGGATCCTGGAAGGCCGAAAAGCCTCAGACTGTCTCATCTTAAGCTAGCTAACAGCAGAGCTGAAAAGTTCATGCCTTGGATGATTTTTGCTCATATATCTGATTTTATTGTGTAATTTCTGTCAGCAGTGGAGTGGACATGGGTCAGGTGTATGTCCTCTTCCCTCTGCCAGCAGAGCAGGCAAGAAGGGCTGTCCCAGCCTCCTTCTACTGTCTAGAGTCACCTTGAGCAGGGAGATGGGTTTGCTTGTTTGTTTTCTTAATGAATAATTAACATTGCAAGCAGCAAGTGACCTGGGAGAGGAGAGAAAGTGTGCACACAGCTCAGCCTCCAAGATTGTCCCCCTGGGCCACAGTGCAGCAACTTGGGCAGTTTACTGACCTTGGCAGTTGGAGGATCTTTCAAGTGACTTTTGCTTCCCTGATGCTCAGCTTGCTGTTGGATGGTGCCCGATGGATGCCAGAGACGTGTCTCAGCATTTTGCCGCCATCCTTGTTTAAAGGCCAATTAGTGGGTGCTGGGTTTGTTTTGCAGCCAGCGAGTTAGCCACCCCAGCGATTTAACAGCTGCAATTTTCATTTACAGTTGACTTTGAACAGCCAGTTTTATACATGCACGGTGAAATAATGGTATAATCAACCTAGGAAAATCCATTAAAAGGGTGCGGATGTTCAAAACATGGAGCATACAATTAGGAAACTCAATGACTGAGATTACTGCTGAGATCTAATTCCTCCCTACGCAGCTCATCTCTACACGGGACTGAAATAGTTTCTCTCCAAGGCTTTGGCTCCAAAAGTTTCACCAATTTTCTAAATTTTACTTTTCTAAGGAAAAATTATGAAAATTGAGAATTATCAAAAAAGTGGTTTGAATTAATGGAAATATTAGGAAATGCCTCATGATAATAATTTTGTATTTTAATAGTTTCAAAATGGTTTTGTGGCAATTTGGACTTTTCCTTTCTGTTTTGTTTTTAACCTCTAATCAAGTATTTCTTCAAAATGAGGAGACATTATGAAACTTGTAATCTTTTCATTCTCTCTCAAAAAAGATTGAAAGCTTTCTCCTGACTTCCAAACTCTTCTTTGCAGCCATTTCTCAGGTATTTTTTCAAGCTGGCTGTGCCAAGAAAAACACCCAAACAACAAAAAAAAACAACAAAAAGGACTTCTTACACAAATCTGCATTCCCTCACACAAAAGTAATTAAAAATGTATTTTCAACTAGTTATCATAAACACTGTTTAATCAGGTGTCCACAGACTGTTTGTTCCACAGGGTTGTCTGCACAGGATGGATAATATTCACTGAGTCAATAGCCAATATTTCTTTTTATGTTCATCAGATAGTTTTTCCAGACCTCTCCTTTGGACCCTGTTCACCGCTTAGATTAATATTTGAATTCATGAACTTGGCTTTTGCATGACATTTGAGACCAGAGGGCTGCAGTCCTGCCTCGCTGGGAAAAAGATTATGCCACCCTTGTCTCCAATATGAAAAGTGACAAATGCCATCTGTTTTGGAGGATATTACTGGATCTTTGAAATACAGCTTTTGGTCACTTCTTCAGCTGGTGTAAATCAGTCTATGATATCACAGAGTCTCTTCTCTGCTGAGACCCCACCTGCAGCAGGGTCGAGCTCTGGAATCCTCAGCACACGGACCTGCTCCAGTGAGTCCAGAGGAGAGCCACAAAAATGATCAGAGGGCTGGAGCACCTCCTCTATGAAGAAATGCTGAGACAGTTGGGGTTGTTCAGCCTGGAGAAGAGAAGGCTCCATGGAGACCTTATTGTGGCCTTTCAGTACCTAAAGGAGACCTAAAAGAAAAATGGGGACGGTCTTTTTAGCAGAGCCTGTTGAGACAGGACAAGGGGGAATGGATTTAAACTAAAAGAGAGCATATTCAGACTAGATATAAGGAAGAATGAGGGTAGTGAAAGACTGGAACAGGCAGCCCAGCATGATGGGAGATGCTTTGCTCTTGGAAACATTTCAGGTCAGGTTGAACCTGGCTCTGAACAACCTGCTCTAGTTGAAGGTGTTCCTGCTCATTGCTGAGGGGTTGGACTAAATGACTTTTAAAAGCCCCTTCCAACGCAAAGCATTCTATGATTCTATGTAAAGGGATGCATATTTGCTCTCTTTTGGAGTTGTTACCATCAACGTGCTTCTGCTGAATGTGAGCTGTCTCACTTTGCCCTGGTTCTTCTGGCAGAGACTCAGGCACTGCCTTTCACAACTCCTCCACACACCCCCCAAGCAGGTACAACCTACTGGGTTGCCCCAGCTCCCATGCCAGTCCCAGCCACAGCCTCAGGTGCAGCCATCACCCACTACCTGTCTCCTATCACTCTTCCACAGGACTCCTGTTGCATCTCACACCCCTCTGCCTTTACTGGGACCTGCTGCAGCAGTCCCCAGCAAGCTCCACAGCCACACTATTCCCTTCCCCTCTGTGCTTATGTTAATAAATATATTCAACCGCTCAGGGCCTCGGATGACCTTGGGGGTCTCCACTATTAACCTTTCTGTCTGCTGAGAATTGGCTGCTTGCTCTTTCCATTCCCTCCCCCTCTTATCTCAGTTTTAATCCATGCCTTGGCTTTTCCTCTCATCCTGTGGTTACCAAGTTTTCTTAATAGCCTCCTATAAGGGACTTTATCAAAAGCTTTTTTGAAAGCTTAAATAAATCATAGGCACAGCTTCACCATTCCCTGTTATCTTGTTAACTCTTCTGGAGGATTTCCAGCTCAGGTTAGAGAGGCAGAGCCTCTGCCTGCCTACACGGGTCTGTAGCCAGCTCTGCAGAAAGCCACTGGGGCTCACCCACATGTCCTGTCCAGACCAGGAGGGTTATTGACATGCTGAAACATCTTCCAGTCCCATCTCAGGAGAAAGAGCTACTCCAGGGAACTGAAAAGCCATCCATCAATCCCCCTCACTTAAAAATATATCATGCTACTTGTGAATTAGGGAGTATTTTATGTGATTTCCCTTTTAATTTTGAATGCAATCATGAGCATAAATTGACATGTATTATATATTGAAGGTATTTTCAAGCAAAGAAAAGGTCCTGTGTCATGCTTGAAGGAGGACCTTTCAACAATTTTTTCAGAAGGTCTTTTTAGAAGTGATTCGGAAGGAGAAGGAATTCACATGATATGAATTCATGCTTCTGGTGGAAAGGCCATTTCAGGAATATGGAACATAATGGTCTTCATAATGGTCTTCTTCTGGAGTGATTTAAGAAGAGCGTGACCAGCAGGTCAATGGAGGTTGTCCTCACTCTCTACTCCGTCCTAGTGAGACCGCATCTGGAGTACTGTGTCCAGTTCTGGGCTCCCTAGCTCAAGAGAGATAAGGAACTACTGGAGAGAGTCCAGTGGAGGTTGCAAAGACGGTGAGGGAAGTGGATCACCTCCCTTATGAGGAAAGGCTGAGTAATCTGGATCTGTCTAGTCTGGAGAAGAGAAAACTGAGAGGACCTCTTCTCAGTGCTGATCAATATCTAAAGGGTGAGTGTCAAGCAGATGGGACCAGTCTCTTTTCAGTGGTGCCCAGTGATAGGACAAGGGGTAACGGGCACAAACTGGAACCCAGGAAGTTCCACCTAAGTATAGGATGAGGGTGATGGAACACTTGAACAGGTTGTCAGGGAAGTTGTGGAGTCTCCTTCTCTGGAGACTTTCAAAACCTGCCTGGACACATTCCTGTGCAACCTGCTCTGGGTGAACCTGCTTTAGCAGAGGAGTTGGACTAGATGATTTCCAGAGGTCCTATCCAACCCCTACCATTCTGTGATTCTGTGATTCCCCCAGCTCCCTGGTCCATTCCTGCTCTTTGAAATTCAGCTCAGCACAAGTCACAGGTGAAGGAGACACCCGTTCTACTGGGTGAGGACAGACAGTAAGTGATGCTCCAAGGTAGCAATCACTGCTTTCTCCCATGCTGGGGTGCATTTAAGTGAGCTGTACAACCTTGTATGGGTGGTAGGATGGTGGTAGGTCATTGCCACGTGCAATTTGGAGCAGACCATCCCCAGCTTTATCACCTTCTCCAGGTAGCCTCTTGGAGGAGCCATAGTGGGGAATGCTCCCTCTCAACAAGATGTATCCCTGCCCTCTGCTTCATCTGGAATTCAGTACCTCGTTTCAAAATGCCTTTTGCAGATTGATAAGAAGTGCAGGCAGCTCCTGCAAGTCCCAGGCTCCCCTTGGATATATATCCCTCATGCTGCAGGAGTCTGTCTGCCTACGCCCCTGCACTTCATCTTTGTGAGGCTTTTGTAGAGGTTGTGCATGGGGTATTTAACACCCCAGGGAGCAGGATGCTCAGTCTCAGCCATCTCCTCACCTCTTTTTACCTCTTGCCAGTTTTAAGAGTCATGCTTCATCCTCCTGGATTTCTTCCTTTCCCCTTGTACATCAAGCTGTGTCTAAATCAGAGCAGCTCAATTACATTTTTACTGAGATCTCCCAGGTAATTTGAGTGAGATTGGCACAGCAGGAAGCGACGTGCTGGCTTTGGCTCTGCCAGGATCCTCAGACGCAGCATGCCATCTTCACAGCCATGCCAGCACCCTGCAACTGTTCCCTGAGAGATCAGGAGAGCAGTAAAAAGAGGGTGTGATTGCCTGCAGGAGTGTCTCAGTCTGTGACGTCCTGAAAATTTCCACGCAATGCACCAGGACCTGACCTGATCTCTATCCTCCTTCAAACTCCTTCTCTACATCCGCATCTTCCAGGCACTGCATTGTGAAGTGAGAACATGACCGCAAACATTTGCACTGCAGTAAATGTAGACAGCACAGATGGGCATGGGGTGAGGTATGTCTGGTGCTGGGTTCCTCTGCTGAAAAGTTTGTTCCCTTGCCCACTTGGGGTAGGGTGGGCTCTCCATCAATCAGATTTTTCCATGAGAAAGGCAACAATGGTATCTATAGCTGATTTAGCAATGCATTGCTGGGCACAAGGCTAATGTCTTTCTTCATTTGCATACAACTCTGTGCATCTTGATGGTGTGCTGTTAATAACAAACAATAAAAGGAGCTCTGCCATGTGTATATACTTTCATGTCCCAGGTAGCCTGACTGTGAATGCCTAATGCCTGCCTGATTATTATTCGCTTGGTATTCAATAGTTTGAAAAAATAACAAGTCCTATAGTTAGAGAATGAGATAGGACTGTTTAATTTCAGGCCATTATCTCCTGGTAATTGCTGGAAGAATTTTATTCTATGCCAGTGCAATGGAAGAAAAATAAGGTTTTTTCCCTCTTTATGGGAAAAAAAAAAGGGCCTGCTTTTCTCCAAGGGGTTCAGGGCTTTCAGGTCATGGCTGGGAGCGAGAGCTGTGGCTGCTTTATCAAATTCGCATTTCATTTCCAGCATGCATCCAGGCCGCATGTAAATTATAATGAGAAAAGGGGAAAAAACAAAGAGATACAGCTCAAGAGATGGGAAATGATAATGAAATCAAATGAACTCAGAGTCTTTGAAGACTAACAGAGCCACAGACAGACAGATATGTACATAGTGACAAAGATAGAGACAAGCAAGAGACACGCATGAGGAGACAGACAGAGTAGCTGGCAGATAGAGAGAGAGGAGATTGGAGATTTGTACCCACAATGGGCACAAGGACACAAAATATGAGTCAGCCTGGAGGGATCTCTGCTTTGTACAGACCTCTCAAGCTGTGTATCTGGGATGTACAACTTGCAGGAGGCTCCAGCTGCTGGTTTTCTTTGCATCTCCCAGTCCTGACATGCTGTTTCAGAAGTCCTAAGGATGTGTGATGAAACCCAGCAGCATTCTCCCCATGGGAAAGAAATGCTTCCAATCTATAACATCCATCCTTCCCAGTACAGCCAAGCCATGAAGCTCAGTACATTGAAAGTGTGTTCCTGCTTCATGAGCTGTTTGCAGGCTGGTCACTCCAGGAGAGGAAGTGGGGGGAGGTCTCAGTAAACTCTGCAGCTTCCCAGTCATCTACATGAAGGAATAAGCTCAGCCCTTCACTGAGATTCAGACTGAGCTTGGGACACATAAGACAGTCAGCTCCAGAGACTTCACTTGCTTGGATGGGGATGTGAACCTGGGGTTGAAGAATGGGAGCTGCTCTCCTGCTGGTTGTAAGATAAACCTTGAGACAACATTTCATTCCTGCTGGATGCTGAGATTTGGGTCACATTTCATTAATGAGAGTCCTGGCAGGGACCTCAGAGGGCTCCAGTGGTGTTTGGGCAAGAAAAGGTTTCTTACTCTGGCTATCACTGTTCAGCTTCTCCCCCAAACCCTATACTGTCTGGGGTGGACAGGTTGCAAGCAGAGGGCTGAGTCCTGTGGAATGTCAATTCTTCCAAGGTCAGTTGATCAGTGGTACACTAAGGGGCAGCCAGGATCCCACCACCATGAACAAAATTTAGAGACCTTGCCCCAGTAACACCCACACAGTGAGAGAGAGAGCTCGGCCCTTGGTCTCTGTCAATCATATCTGCACAACACAGGGACAGATTCTGCACCTCAGGAAGGTGAAGGTTGACTCCCCTCAATGTCTCAATCCACCAGAGCCAGCAAGACTCCATGAGGTCAATTTGCTCCAGCTTTAGGGAGCTTCGATTTATGAGCTACCTCCTGGGTCTGTTACTCCGGTTGTTTATTCCCCTCATTGTTGGAAACCTGTGCTTTGTTTCCAGGCACAATGAGAAACCAAGAAAAAAGAAGTCTGAGCCTTCAAACAGTCCCACTACCTGGACCAAAATGTCTTGGAATAACCAAATACCAGCATAATGACATCCAAGTCCTAGTGTCACAAGCAAGAAAATTTCCCAGCTACCTGTGAAAATAACATGTACTTGCTTGAGTGGCTTCTAAATCACTTGTGATGAATCACAACTCATTATAAATTGGTAAGGACTAACTTAATCATGGACAATTATTGCCATTGTGAATATGGGAATGGCTAACCACCAGTGTCATTGGGCAAAGTGTGGGATGCTGGGAGCAGGTGGCACTCAAACTCCTCCAAAAGATGCTGTCTGGGATGCAAGGTGGGTGGCAGAGCACTGCTGGGGGTCTGTGCCAGCCAGAAGACCTCTCCCAGCTCGTCTCACAGAAGACAGTAGCAGCATCACACCAGCATTAGAGTGGGCTGAGATGCACATTGCTGCTCAGGCTGCAGATAAGATGCGAGCAGGGAGCAAGTGGAGATTCCAGTGCAGTAGATCAGGATGTTAGCAGCCAGCAGCCACTTCTTTCTGTCCTCACTGGTTGTTGCCTGGATGGGGATCTCAGAGGCTCATTCACTCCTGGACAGCATCAGGGGGGTCCCTTGGGGAGGAAGCTAAGAAACCTACTCCTGAAGATGCTGGGTGTGATGTGGGATTTTGGGGAGGTCAGGATGCCAGCTGCCAGGGGCTGAAGAGCAGCTCATAGGCAAGAAAGCAGTCAGGTGGTCCATATGTCCCATTTGCTAAAATGGGCATTTGTAGGTCCCAGCAAAACTCCACCAACAGGATGATGTCCTGCTGGAACCCAGAAGTCTGAAACCTGGAGCCTTCATACCACTGCAAAACAAGTGCAAAATCTGCCCTTCGCACTCTGTCCTGAATGGCTTTGGGCTAATGGGAAATGACGTTTCCAGCAGTTTTCTGGAGTGAGCTACCAAAATCCCAGGACAGGGCAGATTGTGCCTTTCATCAGGCCTCTTGGTGCTCTGCAAATCCTGTAAGCATCAGACTGGCACCAATGGGGTCTAAATTTGCACAAGAACGATTTGAAAATCCTTCAGAACCTGCTAAATTCTCTTGGCTCTAACAAAACCAAAGCAGGAAAAGCAGGAAAAGAAAAAAAAAGAAAAAAGAAAAAAGGAAGAAGAAGCCAGAGATTGATTCTTACCTCATATCATTAAAAAATAAATTGCTGTAGCACTATAACATAAAGTAAGAATCAATCTTATTTTTTAACACCAGAAATAACCTAATGAAATACAAGATTGATTCTGAATATGGGCTTCTTGGTGGAGCCCCTGTGGGAATTGATTACAAAATTGAATGTCTCAGAGCTGATAAGATGAATTTGGAATAAATCTTACTTTTAACTACTCCCTTTTTATGCTCATAAAAAAAAAGAAAGATTGATTCCAATCAAAACTTCTTCTAAAAAGTGAGACAGTTTCGATTTGTCAAGGCAGTTTTTCAACAGAACAGCACTGAACTTCAGAGCCAATCTCACCCCTAGTTATGTGTTCCCCAGGGAGGAAAAATACGAGGCACAATATTTCTGATTTACAGCTTGAAATGAGACAGTAATGATCATAATGATCAGGACAAGAAGAAGGAGAGAGCCTCAAGTGGATGGCAGCTCTCTCAGCTGATGATGCCAAGGGAGGTAGTGTTTGGAAAGCAAAGGTGGAGGAGTGGCTCCCTCTCCGTCACACTGCAGGGGACGGATGAGGACATCTCTCACTGAAAACTCCAGGGTCTATCAGAGGTGTGGTTATACCGCAAAAAAAAACACCTGCTGGGAGTCCTGCCAGCTTCCCAGGGCTGTACCTCCAGCCCTTCCAGCATCTCCTGCCTGGCCCACAGCAACAACAGCTCCTTGGATCTTCCTGCACTCATGGGTAGGAAATTGCCTTGGGTTTCCAGACTCAGCTCAGCTACAGACAGTTTAATCACACCACGCCATGCCCTGGGAGATGCTTAAATTTCTGCCAGCTGACCTGCTGGTTCCCTGGGATGGAGTTTGCCCAGTCCCACCAATCTCAGAGCCTTGGGCTCATCAAGCTTTGCTTCCAGACTGGCTGTGATAATTTCCATACCCTCATTTTAATTACACTTCATGCCCTTGCTCCCATGGGCAGCAGTGCTGGTCTTATCAAAAAATGAGGCAAAGTGCTCATTCTGTCTAGGGGCCCACTATTCGCTTTCTTTAATCTCTCTCACCCCATCAATGCTTTGCAGAAGGCAGTTCAGGACTCTTGTTGGTTGGCTAGTCTCTTCTCATCTCCAGCTTATATTTATTCATGGACCATTTATACATGTTTGTTCTAGTGCCAATATTTTATTTCAGCTTCAGTTACTCTCCCTTCCACCTGGGCATCTCTGCAAGATGGTGGTTTGCTCCCATCTCTTCGATCGAATGCTTCTACACCACAGAGATCTCTCAAGGGATTTTTGGTTTTTTCACTTTCTGGAATAAATGTTATTCTGATAGCCAACTCGTGTCTGTTTTTCAGTCACTGAAGATAATTCGAAGACTCTTTCTTTATTTATCTATTTCTCCATTCTTTCCTTCTCTCCTTCTTTTTTTCTTTCTCTCTTTCTCTTTCTTTCTTTCCTTCTTTCTTCCTTTTTCTTTCCTTCTTTCTTTCTTTCTTTCTCTCTTTCTTCTTTCTTCCTTTCTTCCTTTCCTTCCCTCTTCCCTCTTCCTTCCTTTCTCTCTTTCTCTCTTTCTTTTTCTCTCTTTTTCTCTTTCTCTCTTTCTTTCTTCTTCCCTTTCTTTCTTCCTTTCTCTCTTTCTCTCTTTCTTTCTTCTTCTTTATTCCTCCCTCCCTTCCCTCCTTCCTTCATTTCCCCTCAAAAAGTCATTTAAAAGGAACACCATTCAGAGGACCTTCTGCCTTGATCAGAATAATTTTTTCACAAAATGCATTTTAGGTGCACTGAGACTGCTCACAAAAGCAGTCTGTGCCTGTCTTTCCCACAGCCAGGACCACCTGGACACAGCCCTGTCCCTGTGGCACGTGAATCCCAGACAATTCCCTCCCTCCTTCACCGGGATTTCCCACATTCCCAACAGAGAACTGTGGCCTTTCCCTCCTCCAGGACCCACATACCAGACTCAGATGGGTGGAGGATCCAAGATGAGATGTGTTGCCTCTGACATATGGGGTCCTGCAGTGACAGTGGTCCCAGTACGGCATGGCAGCTGGGGACGTACCACGTAGCAGAGTTGGGAGTTCAAAGGTGCCTGTGAGCAGACACACAGCCCCAGCTGTGCAGAGCATGGGGATTCCTTCCCTGCCACACACCCAGGCACGCCAGATGTGCTCCCGACATCCCTGAGCAGAGTGACGCAGAGGAAAGATGAGGGAGCTGCAGGCACCCACTTGGTGCTCACCACGAACTTGGGAGAGCCTTCAGTGTGACACCATGGTCCATGCTGACCCTTGAGCTGGATTCATCCTCCTTTTCCCCTCCTTGGAAACCTGCCTGTGATTTCAAAGGGACTGCAGGCTGAATTTGGCAGTGAAGACCCTCCTGGTTCCTGCAGCCAGGGAGGAAGCTAGTTGGTCTGGGTGAAGAGCAATTTCATTCTCTTATCCCAGCAAAATCTGGTCTGCATTAAAAATAACAAAAACTCTCTCAAACCCACTGTGTTCAAATAATGTTAAAGATCTGACCGAAAGCATCGAAAGCAAATTCCAAGCCCTAATGAAGAAGGATTGTCTGGCATGGTAATAATAATAAACTCCGTGCACATATGTGTGTATGCATGTATATATAGAAAGAAAAATTCATATGAGGAGCCTGAGAGCCCTATAATTAGCCTGGTCTCGTGGCCACACCGGGAAGTGCAGCAGGTAAGTGCTCTTGACCTGCTGTCTTCAGGTCAGTAAAGGAAGGCACAGAAAAAAGAGGTGGCCCAAAGGAGAGGGGGAAAAGCAGGTTGTCTCCTACTGCATCCTTGCTCCAGCTGCAGCCCTGGGACAACTGTTGGGCAAGGGCTCTCATTTTCAGCCCCAGTTTTGCAGTAGAGTCAGGAAGACCTGCAGCAGCTAGCTTCTGACATGTCCTGGTTCAGCAGAGACATGATGGTCAGAATCAGGAGGCTGTTTTGCAGCCATGAGACAAAGATGAGGTACCAAGACTCACTGGTATGAGTTTTGATGCCTTGGGGTCAACCAGAAATGAGAGGTGTAGGGGAAACACCATGCCCCCTAACCTCACAAAAGGGCAGACAAGGATGTGGCAGAGACCATGTGGAGGGTTAACCCCACACAGGTCTCTGGGGCTGAGCATCCCAGCTCCCAGCCCTTGCAACAAGGAGCTGTCCTTGTCCCGCAGGGTGTCTGAGAGATCGTCCTTCTACACTGAGGGCTTGTTTGACAGCCTTTTCACTGACTCAGGTGATAATGCTCTGAGCCCTCCCCAGGGAAATCTGTTCAGCAGTTTCTGTCATACTCCTCCTCTTCATTATGCTTAACAGATCCTCCTCTGTCTTCCTGCTCATGTCCTTCAGATACCTGTGTGCTGATGAGAGAGGAAGGAAAGGAGGAAGGAAGGAAGAAAAGAGTATCTTCTAGTTCCTACCTGTGTAGGTAGTTGCACAGTGAGAGCTGGAAGAGTGATGCTGATGAACTACAAGCCATAGGAGCATGCGAAGCTCAGCAAATGCCCAGACACCATGTTGAAGGGTATGGGATGGTCACTGAATTGACCAGAGATACTGAATGATGGGGGAACCCCTGAATCTGGGGCACTTGTGAGCAGGGAAGTTCCTGAAGGTCAGCTACAAGAAGTCAGAACCCAGTTTGTTCCACACTACATCTAGAGGTCTTCACAGCAGAGCCCACTCTGAACCCACTGTCATATACTTAGTCAGCTTGGATTGCTCAGTCCTTCCTCACTTCTCTGAGCAGAGCTCACTTTACAGTCACATGAGGACACCGTTTCCCTCAGAATTCTCCTGCAGAAATATTGTTCATGACTTGGATGAATATATGATTCACTGGGTGAAAAACTGTCTGGGTGACTATACCTAAAGTGTTGTAGTAAATGGAGTTAAACCCAGTTGGTGGCTGGTCACAAATGGTGTTCCCCAGGGCTCAGTATTGGGGCCATTTCTGTTAAGTGCCTTTAACAATGACCTGGACAAGGGGATCAAGGGCACCCTCAAGTTTGCAGATGACACCAAGTTGGGCAGGTGCGCTGATCTGCCTGAAGGTAAGTAGGATCTACATAGGGATCTGGAAATGCTGGATCAATGGGCTGATTGAATGAGGTTCAACAGGGCCAAGTGCCAGCTCTTGCACTTGGATCACAACAACCTCATGCAACTCTCCAGACGTGGGGAGAAGTGGCTGGAAAACTGCCTGGAGGAAAAGGACCTCCAGGTGTTGGTCAACAGCCAGCTGAACATGAGCCAGTAGTGTGCCCAGGTGGCCAAGAAGGCCAATAGCATCCTGACCTGTATCAGAAATAGGGTGGCCAGCAGGACTAGGGAAGTGATCATTGCCCTGTACTCAGCCATGGTGAGGCCATAACTAGAGTACTGTATTCAGTTTTGGTCCTCTCACTCCAAGAAGGACATTGAGGAGATGGAGTGTGTCCAAAGAAAGACAACAAAGCTGTTGAAGTATCTGGAGAACAGGTTTTATGAGTAGCAGCTGAGGGAACTCAATATTAAGCAAGGAAGGGAAGAGACCAGCATGACTGAGTCGAGACCTGCTGGTCAAGCTAATGGGCAACAAAGAACTGCACAGGCAGTGGAAGCAGGGACAGGAATCCTGGGGAGAGTACAGGGACGTTGCCCGGTTGTGTAGGGATGAGGTCAGGAAGGCCAGGGCTGGAGCTGAACTTGGCAAGGGTTGCCAAGGATAACTAGAAGGGCTTCTACACATATGTCAATCAGAAAAGGAAGGTTAAAGAAAGCGTACCCCCCCCGTCATGAGCAAGAGTGGCAAACTAGTAACAATAGAGGAGGAGAAGGATGAGGTTATCAACAACTTTTTTGCCTCAGTCTTCACTGACAACCTCTCTCCTCACACCTCCCGAGTTGAAGCACCACAAGATGGAGACCAGGGGGATAAAGTCCCTCCCACTGTAGGTGAAGACAAGGTTTGTGACCACCTGAGGAACTTAAACATACATCAGTCTACAGGACCTGACAAGATGCATCCCAGAGCCCTGAGGGAATTGGCTGATGTAGTTGTCAGGCCACTCTCAATGATATTTTAGAAGTCATGGGAGCCAGGTGAAGTCCCTGGAGACTGGAAGTAGGGAAACATTGCACTCATTTTTAAAAAGGGTAGAGAGAAGGACCCTGGGAACTGATGACCTGTCAGCCTCACCTCTGCGCCTGAGAAGATCATGAACAGATCTTCTTAGAAGCTCTGATAAGCCATATGGAGAACAGGAAGGTAATTCATGACAGCTAGCATGGCTTCACCAAGGGCAAGTCCCGCCTGACCAACCTAGCGTCCTTCTACAATGGAGTGACTACATCCATGGACAAGGGAAGAGTTACAGATGTTGTCTATCTGGACTTCTGCAAGACCTTTGACACGGTCCTTCACAACATCCTTCTCTCTAAATTGGAGAGATACAGATTTGATGGGTGGACTGTTCCATGGATAATGAATTGGCTGGATGGACACATCCAGAGGGTATTAGTCAATAGATCAATGTCCAGATGGAGATGTGTGACAAGTGGTGCCCCTCGGGGGTCTGTACTGGGGCCAGTGCTGTCTAATATCTTCATCAATGATATAGACAGAGGGATTGAGTGCACCCTCAGCAAGTTTGCAGCCTTCCAGTACCTGAAGGGGACCTACAAGAAAGCTGGGCAGGAATTCTTTACAAAGGCTTGTAACAACAGGATGAACAGCAATTGTTTTAAACTAAAGAAGGGTAGATTTAGATCAGACATTAGGAAGAAAGCTTTTACTATCAGGGTGGTGGAACACCCAAAGAGGTGATGGAGACCCCATCCCTGGAGATGTTCAAGGTCAAGCTTGATTCAGCTCTGAGCAACTTGACCTATTTAGAGATGTCCCTGATTATTGTAGAGGTTGGACTAGATGATCTTGGAAGGTCCCTTCCAACCTAAATCATTCTATGAAGTGGGGCTGTTCAGCCTGGAGAAAAGGGGGCTCAGGGGAGACCTTCTTGCTCTCTACACTTACCCAAAAGGAAGTTTTATCAAGGTGAGGGTCAGTCTTTTCTCCCAAGGAACAAGTGACAGGACAGGAGGAAATGTCCTCAAGCTGTACCAGGGTAGCTTCAGGCTGGATATTGGGAAAAAATTCTTCACAGAAAGGGTTGCCAAGCATTGTAATAGGCTGCTCAGGGCAGTGGTGGAGTCCCCATCCCTAGAAGCATTTAAAAGATATGTAGATGTAGCACTTAGGGACATGGTATAGTGGTGGACTTGGGAATTTTAGGTTTATGGTTGGACTTTATAGTCTTAAAGGTTTTTTCCAACCTACATGATTCTATGATCCTATATCTCCCAAGTGCAAATCTGGACAGACAACTAAGCAAGCAGAGAGATATGTACTTGCAGTCACCTCAGTCTGCTCCCAAGGCCCCCATGGCCCTGTTAATCACCTGGGCTTGCTTACGCTATGCAATTTGCATGGTAATTATATTTAACAAGAATAGCAATAAGGGAAATAGAAAGCGTAATGTTGTTATCAAGGCATAATTATTCCTGAATAATTCGGTGATTACAGTTTGCTGTGGTTGGAACTAATTGTCACCAGCCCTTTTTAGTGTGACACACTCTCTCGCTCCTGCAGCATGATCCCATGGGTACCTGCAGCCTCTGTCTCTCGGACTTCTCCAGCCACCAAGTGTATTTAGATACCCAGGCATGATGCTCTGCGGCACCTGGATTTCCACCTAGCAAAGCAGGTCTGTGCAAATGAGTATGATGAGCACATCCTTCCAGCCTCTTTGCTCCTCCTCAGGGTCTCTGCCACATGTACAGAGAGCTCAGGGCTGCACAGTGTATCAGACAAGATTGGACAGAGCAGCAGGGGAGCCCAGGGAGAGGATGGCTTCCCTGAGGGCATTCCTGCAGGAGGGATGCAGCTAGGCACTGAGGTAATCTCAGTCCAGCTGCAGGAGGATGCATCCCAGCATCTCTCCGTGAACCCCAACTACCAAATCTTCATCTCACCACCCCAGAGAGGTGCATTATGCTTCCTGCTGTGCAAGGCATGGCTGTCTAAAATGTGAGGTGTCTTTGTGGTTCTACTTCTCAAGGCTTGGAGTGTACACTGAGATTTCAGCCATAGGTGAGAGTCTGCCTGGTCCTACAGCTGCTCTGCACCAGCCAGCCTGGCTGTCACCCTTCATAAACATTTCCCCAACAGCCAGGTCCAGAGAGAGTGTGTGAGGAAAAGCAGAGCTGTGGTACTGAGCAAAACCTCTGTCCTTCCCTTCTACTGCAAGGAAAACATTGGGACCCAGACAGATAAAACACAGCCCACTCCTCCTCTGTAGCCCAACACACAAGCTTCCTGCAGGTGAAGAGCTGTGCTCTCAGATTTCCACGTCCAGACACTGTGAAACCAGGAAGATGCTGTCCCTGTCCTCTGAGCTCATGGAGAGGCCAACCTGTCTTAGGGAATAAGGGTAGCCAAAGCTTGATGCTGAGATCCCTTCCAGGCTGCAGCCTCTTCAGCTGCCAGCTCTCCTCACTGCCAAAGCAATGGAGATAAGAAGATCCTCAAGAGCAGACTGGCCATCGTTCAGTTGCTATTTTACTGCTGTGCAGCACCACTCCCCTGCAGCCATGGCCTGCAGAGACAGCAGTGGTTGAGCTGCTTGTGCTCCTCCTGGTGAAATGAGTGTGCCAGGTCTCAGCTAAAGAGCCGTTGCAGTGTGGGTATCCACATAGTATCATAGAACCATAGAATGTATTGGGTTGGAAGGGATCTCCAAAGGTCATCTAGTCTAAGGACCCTACAAGAACCCTATCTAAGTCAGGTTGCTCAGAGCCCCAGCAAGCCTGACTTTGAATGTCTTCAGAGATGGGGCCTCCACCACCTCTCTGGGCAACCTACTCCAGTGATCAACCACCCTTATATTAAAGAACTTTTTCCTAATGTACAACCTAAATCTATCCTTTTTTAGCTTAAGACCTCATCCTATTGCTACAAACCCTTGAGGACAGATCTTCCCCCACCTTCCTATAGGCCCCTTTCACATGCACACAGTCTCAGCTTGCTTCAGGTCACACATGTCACAAGGAGGGAGAGAAGGGGCTGCACAGCTGCAGCTGGATCTTCATGAGCTGAAGAAGAGTTCATCTCTCTTAGAGAATCCCAGGATGGTGGGTTTCTGGGCATACACAGAGGACAGCCTGTTTCTGGGCACACACAGAGGACTCTCAAGCTCAGGGCATTAAATCCTATTGTCTTGCTGTGCTAGCTTATTGCTTACAGTCCCAAGAAAGATAAGAAAGGCCCATGGAACTGGGATTTAACTTCTTTGAATATGCAGAGACCTCATGTTCAGATCTCTGAGTCCAGCTCATCTTCTCAGCTCGAAACACTTGTAACTGCTTCACGGAACCCTCAGAAATCCCTCAATCCTCTGAAAAGTAAAAAAGAGGAGAAAAAAGCAACTGCTCTGTGATGTATAGCTGCTTTCCTACCCGAAAGGTCTCTAAAAACATCAGGCACAAAATTGACTGGAGGCAGCGTGCTTTATAAATCACAGAGCACATGAGTGTTCAAGTGTTTGGTGGTGGCTGAGATGGATCGTTCAAGAGGCTGGTAGCAAAGGAAGATGTGGGACAGGGAGACAGGAGCATTGTGAGGTGATGCCTGGAAAGCACAGGATTGCGAGGAAAGTGTTTCCAGGGAGAAGATGTGGAGGAGGTGAGCTCAGGAGAGGCTGTGGTCCATTCAACAAACTGAAGCTGGGAAAGCCTGGAAAAGACATACACGAAACAGGCAAGTGAGGTTGTTCTCACCTACCAAAATGCAGCTTGCAAATGCAACTGAGTGTCAGTCTTCAGCCAGATGACAGGCACTCCAGAGCAGATCCAAACCAGATAGTCTCTGGTGGGAATGAGTCCCACTGAAGCACTGAATACACACTTTCACCTGAGCCCAATACAGGCTGCACTTTCTGTTTGTGCTGGGACACTCCAGATCCTGCTTAGGAGACCCATCACAAGGGAAGATCCTGCAGGATCCTGTGCATTAGCAAAGGTCTGTATCCTGTTCATGCAGCCTGAGGGGATCAAGCATGGGAGGACTTATGGTGCTGGAGGCCAGAATCATCAGATATTCCAACCCAGTCCCCCTGCATATGGCTCCCATATGCAGTGGTGCACACAGAAAGAATCAGTTCTTGGTGGACGTCAGCTCACCGTGTCAACACTACCGTGCCTCCAGTTGGCTGCTTCAGTAGAGGGGATGCAACCTTAAAAAGTGCAAATGGGCTGTTGTGGGTAAGATCAAGCATCATTTCCCCAGTGTCACAGAAAGCCTGTAAGATCAAAGCAAGCGTGTCATAACAAATCTTCCTAGCACACTCCCCATCCCACTTAGCTAGGAGCCATCCTGTGCCATAGGTTGTTTCCATATATTTAGTTACAGACCCTGATGAGCTTTTTATTTTGTGAATTTCTCCAGTCCATCCTTAAACCTACGCAAACTTTTAGGATCCACACCATCCTGTAACAACTGGTTCCACAGCTCTGTCACATCTCGCACAGGGAACCATCTCCTTTGGTTTGCTTTTAACAGCTGCTAGCAATCTATTCTGTCCTTTGCTTCTCACATTGCCTCCTGCACCTTCCCAAGCCTTCTACCTTGTATCTTTTGTCACCTCTTTTCTGGATCATAAGCAAGCAAAGCTGTGAATGCATTTGTCAGGAGACTCTTCCAAACCTTTGATCATCCTTCTTGAATCTTTTGCTGTCCTGCAATATCCCTCTGAGATGAAGGATCAGTGCTATGGGCAGTACTGAAAAGAAGAATTAACAATGTGTTTTCACAGTAACTACTCCTGACTTTGGAGCAGAGCCCAGCTCAAGTTCAGGAGAAGACCAGAGAGTGGTCATCAGGGAAAGGGGCTAGAGATACTTTCCAGATAGCCTTTAGTTGAAAGCAAGACTTTCTCACAAGGTGTGGCTTCTTGGAGACAGAAAGTCTTGCTGAGGGTGGGGGTGGGAAACCAGGGAAGTTTCTTGTTGTTGAAATACCTCTGTAATCTCCTTCCTCTCATCTGCTGGATGATAGGAGACCCTATGTCACAAGTATCTGATAGGGATTCTGGGTTAACCCATCTATTCCAACCCTGTCCTCTCTCAGTGGTGTAGGTTGGACTGGGAATGGTTCAGACACAAAGGCAAGACCCAGGAGCCACCCCTACATCAACTCCCTTGCTGAAGCAAAGCTGCTTTATTTATCATCTCCATGGATTAGCACCGGTTTACGAGCTCAACAAAGAAGTGTTTGGAGTCATAAATTGCATTTGCACCGCTAAGCCCAGGAGCATCGCTGGAGCTTGGTAGGCGGATGTAAAAGGAAACCTTTAGAGAGAACAAGGGGGATAACAAAGATTATCAGAACCAAGCCTGAAAATTAATAGAAAATTAATTAATAGACTAAATCCAATTAATAGACTAAATCTTCTTTGAAAACGTGGTCACCTCTATCACTGATCATCTTTGCACACTCCCATGAAGACAGACAGTTCAGCTTCTTTGAGAATCTGTGTTAAGAAAGGCCAGGCTGAAGCTGTGAGAGGGAAAGATCAGGGTTTTGAGGGTCAGAGTTACCCCTGCAAGGGGGAATGCAGGCTGAGGAGCCCAGGGTGGGCCTGGCAGCAGGTATGGGGAATCCTGAAGCAATTAAAAAGCTGATATCTGATATCTAAAAAGCTCTGATGCTAGAAACACGGTGAGTATTAAGAGCAGTTGTCATCCTGCTGTTTGGCTTGTATCTGGATTAGATTTGTGTTAAGGACGGAATATGAGTCTGGCTAAGTATTACTTTCCACAAATATTTGGCTTTTTAAAAAAGCCCAAATGTGGAGTTTATCACATTCAGACCCAAATAAATTGCAGTGGATGTGAAGAGCAATAAAAAGTAACAAGGGAACCAAACAAAAGAGCACCAGGGGTGGGCACTGACAACCAAGGAGGGGGAAACTCAAGGTGTGACTGGGGCACAGGAGTGTGGGAGTGAGGGGACAGAGATGGGAGTGGCCCTGCCACCACCCTGGGAGTGCCACCAGCTGGTTTCAGGTCCCCACTTTCCTCATGGCAGTCCTGGGGAGGCTCTGGCTCCTCCTGAACCATACATACACCATGTAGTTGTAGATGGAGCAGGAGAGAAACCCTGTCCAGGAAAAAAAACAATGTTGTCTCATCAGCAGTAAGGGAAGTCCATAATCACCAGCTTAGGTGGAAACAGCTGGGCTGGAGACTTCTGAATTTGGACACACAAATCCTATCCTCTTACCATCAGAGGAAAAGTGATGGGAACTCACCTTGTAAATAAAAACACTGATGGAGGAAGGTTTTAAGTTGGCATTTAGTCATAAGAGGGTTGGCACAGGGAACACCAGCCAAACCCCCTCTTTGCCCTGAATGAGGGAACTTTCACCCCTTAAATGATTGTTCAGCTACTGCAAATGAGATTGTGATTTTGAGAGCCTGCAGATGTTTCCATTTGCCTGAAGAAGAGAAGGCTACCCTCTCTTCAGTGGCTAAAAGGTCCTTTTAGGATGCAATGATCTCAAAACTGCTCCTAAAATATGTGGAAGAAATCTTTTTCCCAAGTAACGAGCCCTCACACATTATCCAGTGTGTGAAAACAAAATGACCCCAGGCAGTGTGATGTGAAGTCATGGCTGCAACTACCTACATCCAATCCATGAAAAAGCCCTTGAGCATCAAGGGCTCTGTGTGTGCAACCGTCTTCTTGATCTACCTGTTGCAGGCCACCCTCAAGGTAGCCAGCCCAAGGGTAGGTGATGCTATTTACAAGACAGTGTGAAGCAAGGTTTTTGGATGCAGAGTTTTCTGACCAAAAAATGCAGTTTTGAGACAATTGAAACTATTAATGAATTCCTGCTGAAGATGGCAAACAGTTTAATCAGGGATGAGGGGAAAGCAAAAGAAAAAAATAAAAAAAAAATACCCAAAATGAAAGTCACATTTGCAAGGTTCAAGTTTCCATTTCACAATGACACTTTGAAACTCATTTGCCTAAATGTATTCATTGCCTTTCTCAAACAACAAACAGAATAAAAAGCCCGCAATGAGGAAACTGAAAGTACTGCTTCTTTTAATGTAAAATGAATTAATGAGTAATTAATCATAAAAAGCAGGCCTATCTTCCCTTGGCTGTGCTCAGAGAAAGATAGTTTCTATCTCCAGTTTACTCATGGCTTGCCAGTAGCACATAAGAAAGGAGGCTGGAGATGAACGTGTTTTCAATTCCCCATCCTTGCTTGTGTCACCAGCGGTGCAGACTGTCTTTGCTCTCATAAAACAGTACCTGAAAAACCAGGAATGTGTGGGGGTCAGTGATGAGTGAAGGCTGTGACCTCCAGACTAGCAACAGGCTGTGCATGGTGGAGAGGAGAGCACCTGGGGAGTGGAGGCAATACTCAGACGAGCAGTGAAAGTGGTTTTGTCCTGCTAGAAGACCCTGGTATGTGTTGCTCACCCCAGACTGCACATGTGCTTTCAACCAACATATTTCCCATCGAGAACCATTGCTCATTGAGATGTCACTGGCCCAGCCATCCCACACAGGTCCCAGGAGGTTGCATATTCAGCGCACACCACAAAAGTCACCCCAGAGTCCAGTCTGCCTCAGCTCCTCACCCTTCCCCCAGAATGGGTTTCTGCTGTGCTGCAGGTCAGTCCCATGACTGGTTTTCCTGCAGGAATTCACTCCAGCTCCAGCCCAGCTCCCTGGTAGGGACCCCTGTTCCCCTCCTCCATCAAACCAGCCCATTTCCCACAGCAGCTATGGCTGGGAGGAAATTCAGAGTTTGCTCCTCAGGAGAGTCCAGTGTTTCAAAACAGCCCTTGTTCCAAAATGGAACAAAACAAAGACAGAGTTTTCCCTATGAACTGGAATTTAATAATTTTGAGTCACTCAACTCGGCACAGTTGGATAAAATCAAAATGTTTTGTCCTGATTTTAATTACCCATTACTATTAAATTATTTTATATACATTACAGTGTATTATGCACAAGCATTTTGATGTTTTGACCACTTCCTCTCTTTTTCTTTCTCTGAGAATGAAGTTCCCTCACAATCCATGCATTTTCACAAGCTGTTTTGCTTTCAACAGTTTGGCATTTTCAACAGAAAGAAGGAAAAAAGAATCTGTCTGAAAACCAGCTGCACTTGCAAATGCTGCGGGAGGAACTTCATTCATTCAAAGTGCAATTTCCACTGGATCTTTTTCTTGGTTTTAGCTGTTATGAGGTCGAAAATCCAGCCTTGCTTTGAAGCAGTACTATGGAGTTCGGCATTAATTGCTTCCCCGTGACTTCAGATCAATTACAGAACTCTGTAAAGGAATTGTGTTGCTCTTCCAAGCCTCCCGTTCTGGAGGCTTGCCCATGGGTCAAGACCAGATGCCTTTTTCCTTCCCAGATAATGTCTCAAATGCCAGGAGCTAGAGCATTCTTCTGTCTTGGAGGTGGTGGGGTGGGTACGGATGGTGCAGCCCAAGGTGCTGCCCTGCCTGTGCATTTTGCATGGCAGGGAAGGTTTTGTGCTGACCCCCCACTCAACTGATGAAATACACCCCAACACGAAGTCCCCAGCTCAGGATCTTCTGCCTGTGCTGATTTAAAGGAGGTGGTGTTGCAGGCCCTAGATCTGAAAAACAAACAAAACAAAAAACCCTATTCCTTAGGATTTATCCCTGCAGTTGTCTCCCTCACAGCAGATTTTACTTCAAGAGGAGATGCTTTTGTTGCTTCCCTCCTCCACATGACACTGACCATGGAGGTTGAGAGCTCTTGCAATTCCACAAGATGTTTTTCACCTCAGTATCATTTTTAGGAGTGGAGGGTTGTTTTTGACAACCGAGAAAAAGAGATTATTTCCCTGGGAAAGTTTTGTTTTGTTTAAAAATTTCCATTGGAGGAGACCTAAAAGTAAAAATGTCATATTTTCTAATGGAACAAATGAATATTTTTACAAAATAGTGTTCTTTAAAAGTCTGTCCCTCGTCTCCTTCTTTTTATCTTGAGAAAAAAAAGCAGAATAAATTCATACATGATTCGGGAAAAGGGGGAAACGCCCACAAAAAAACCCAGACAAGTTTTAGCCAGCTGAGTCATAAAAATCTCCTTTTAGCTAATAAAGTCAGCAGGTCTGTTGGGGGGCAGACAGCAGAAGCAGTGAGAGAAGGTGGCTGTGTGTCCAGGGGCTTTCCAGGCTGCAGGGGAGGTGGATTGCACTGTGCTGTAGCTGAGCTCGTCTCTGCGCCAGCAATACTTGATATATTGTTATGGCCGTGTTTGCTGTATTATTAATTTAGCACCTCATTCCCTTCGCGCACTGTACAAATTACTCTTGTTGTTTATGCATCAGTGTCACTCTTCACATGTTAAAAGAACTTTATGGGTGGTAATTAATCCACATAAATGCTCTCTGAAGCTCATATGCACCCTCATCACTCTACCCAGGGAAACTGAGGCACAGGATGGGTAAGGTGGCACACAGAGACCACAGCACCAGCACTCATTTCCACCATGGGCGTCCCAGATTGATGCCCCAAGCTCCTATGCTACCAGATATAGAGAGGGATATGGTAACCCATGAGGCTGCTAGACCTTTGGATGGCGGGACAGGGCTGGGGGAGGCAGGGACCACGCTGGCGTGCAGCTCCAATTTCCTCAGCGACCACAGGGAAAGGATTAAGCTTCCAGATGGGGAGAATCGGCAGCAGGAGCTGGCAAAAGATCCTCTTTCTATGCAAATATCCCTTAGAAATAAAACTCAGGGGGGAAAGAGCAAAAGGCGGGAGGTGACGTCAGTAGCTTCATCTCAGTTGGTTTTTTTTTCTGCCCTGAGCTTCCCGGGAGGCGTGAGCGGGTGGCTTAGGCAGATGTTTGCTGATCAGATATGCTGATGATCATGCCCAGGGGAAGTGAAACTTGAAGCAATACAGTTTAACCCAAATGAAATAATAACACTTTCCAATTTCTTCCCCAGCTTTGGTTTCTGAAACAGCTAAAGGAATGTAGGAGATAATGATTAGAAACATCAAGAGGGTGAGCAGAGGTTTTGGAGGCTTGTTCTGAAGTAAGCGGGGTTAGGCAGAGAATTTTTCAACCCATTAAAAATTAATTGCCAGGAAACTCTCTGGTGGCATTAATGAATAACGAACCTTTGAGATCCTCCAAACAAGGCTAGCATTACTTAGACTCTGCGGACCCAATGGGCACAAGGAGGAAGCAACTCTTCTGCTTTCTGCTGAAAAGCTCCCCAAAAGGGGGTGAGATGAAAAGGGCCCTGCTTTCACCACTGTTCACACCCCATTCCCCAGCAGGCAAGGTCCCGTGAAGCTGATTCCCACACAGTGATGGGTAGGACAGGGTATTCAGGAGTGGATCCAGGGACCTGTGGCTCTAGTTGACACTGGGAAGGATGCTGCAGGACCCTGTAGAAGTAGATACTATGGTTTGAGTCACACCAAAAACAATGGGCTGCAGTGACTTTTCTGACCAGTTTTTGGAGGAAAGGAAAGAAGATAAGAGCCCTGTTACTTGTCTCTCTACCATACAGACCTTGGACATGGAGCAGCTCCCAAACACCTGTGACAGCAGTGGGAGATATGAGGCACCACAGCACAGAGGTCTCAGAGGATCACAACCATGGCCATGTGAAGCCAAGGTCCTTGCTCATGGGGCAGGCCCCAGTCTCATGCTGATGGTGCTTGTGAGCAGGTTTCTGGTCCAAGATGGAGCAGAAAGGCAAGTGATTTTCAGCTCTGGCACCAAAGCATCCAAAATCCAAGGATGCACTGGGAAGAGCATGATTGCACGCAAGGAGGGGAGGATGCACATCCCTGTGCATGCATGTCTCTGTGTTCATATGTGAATGCACACATGTGGCGTACGTGCACTGAGGGCAGGGTGGGCATGCAGGGGTACCTGCAAATCCATTGCCAGGCATACCTGTGCTATCTGGAATCCTGATTCTTCCTGGAAAGAAGGAAAGGGTGGGCAGCCGGCAGCAGCAAGGGCAGGTGGGGCAAAGGGAGGCTGTGGGGCCAGCAGAAAGGGGTGACACTTAAGCTAGTGGCAGGGGAAACGTGAGATGGGGTTGGTCTGGAAATAATGCAGCTCCTGCCAAATTTATAGCCCTCCTGGGGAGGGCTGTGAGAGCAGGAGAAGGAAAGCCAGCAACAGACCCAGGGGATATCGCCAGAGCCTGGCTTTTTGAAGACATGTGCTCCTGTGTTACAAGTGTCAAGAGGGCACCACACAAGCCTCTTTAATGAGCCCGAGGGGCAGGGGCTGGTGGGGCCATCCCACCTCCATGGGAAGTGCTGGAGGGAAATGCAGAGCTGAGGCTGCTGAGAAGGTGCACAGCAAGGGGCTCAGTGTAGGGAGCAATGCACCATGGCAGGGGAGGTGGCAGGAGGGCAGTTGGGTCCCCCATTCTTTCCAGTTACCCTGCACAGGTAAGAACAGCCACCATCCAGCCCTGCTTTTCCTCAAAATCTGGAGCTCAATAGCCCCTGTCCAGAGCTGAGGCTGTGGGAGGCAAGTGTAAATCTTACAGGCTTGGTGCAGGAGCTATGACAAGCCATTAGGCACACTGACACCCCAAGCAGTGTCCCAGACAGCCATCCTCCCTGTCTTCAGCTGCCACACTTTGTGAGGAGGCTGAGGGCTGTACCTTGGGACTTGACATCTCCAGCAACCAGTTTCATGACTTGGGTGCAAGATAGAGCAGGAGGAAAAGTAGGAGCAGTGAACTTGTCATTCAACTGCAATTACCTCCCATAATGGCAGAAGGGAGGTGGGAACACGCTCTACCAGGGAAATTGCTTTGGGTAAAAATGATCTGTTTCTGGCTCCTAACTTGCAGCCACAAAACTCTAATTTTAACCCCTTCCCAGTCTCTATCTCCCAGGAGATACATCAGCAACCATGGCGTGGGCCATTGCAGTATCTACCAGGAGGTGACAATTCAGAGCATGTCTCCAGGAGAAGGCTATTAAGCCTTTCCTGACCAACTCTTCATGCCTGTGTGGTTTCTACTTCTTGCTTGCAGGCTGCTCCCAGATTGGAGGCAGAGTTGGTTCTTCAAGTGCCACGAAGCCACAGCTGCACCCATTGGACCCTGCAAGGGGGGTGGGAGAGCGTCCCCCAGGCACCATCCTGCTGCCCCTGGCTATGAGCCCCACAAAGGGACAGCAAGTTGGGAAACTGCACTGCTCTCCATCCTGGCACGCAAGCCAGCTCCATCTGCTCCGAACTGCGCTCTGCGACGCTCCCTTCTGCTGAAAGGAAACTCATTAAGTGGCAGCAGCGTGGGGCTAATGATGTGCAGATGAACACTTCCACCTCTGTCCGCCAGAAGGCTGCAAGCCTGGGAAGCCAGGATGGTGGCACACTGCCTTCCTCGAGCAGGGTGTTGTGAGGATTAATTAGGAAATACTTGCAACTTGCTTTTGGTGCTGGAAAGTGTTAAGTGATATTAATCAGTGTCATGATTTACGTAGAAGAATTGCATAAAATATGAGAGGGTGGTAAGTCAAAGAAATAAATCACCCCATGTCTTTGAGGGGGGTGGGTATAGTTCATCCTGACCCCTCAACTCTACTGCTGATATTGACTGGGATAAGGGAGAATCCATGCTTTTTGAACCACCAGGGTAACTGGGCACATACCAATCCACCAGAGACACCTTGGGGACCCACTGGACATGCTGGTTGTCCCATATGCAGAGGTGATGGTCTCTACTCCCTGTGGGCTTTGCTCTGGAGAGAGATCACAAAGCTGCTCAGCATCCTCTCTCCATCACAGCACAGGGCTGCTCCAAGGTAGTAACCCCCAGTGCAGCCCCATCCACCCATAGCATCCCCCATCACAGCAGGGCAGACCATCCAAACCACATATTTTTTATTTCTTCACAGAATTCAAAACCAGTGAGTGAAAAAGGGACTGCAAAACACCGTGTCCCTTCCTCTGGACAGAAATCCCCTGTTTGGAGAGGGTCTGCTCTGTCCCACCAAATTGGATCTGGAAGAAAAAGAGACCTCTGCTCCCATCTATGGGGAACTGGGAGAAGTACGGCTGGGATGGAGACCCTCCTCTGCCCCCGCGGCCGTTCAGGGTCACCAGGAGCATATGTCATGTCCCATATCCCAGCAGGATAGTGCCAGCCTTCCAGGGCTCGTTTTACCCAACACCACAGCATGACATCCACAACAAGCCACCAGCCTGGGATTGAGATAGGAGCCTGACTGGGCCAACTGGGCTGAAGTTCCGGAGAGTCAAGGAGTTGCAAACAGAATTAGCAAGAGCATTTTAGGAGCAGAGCAAAAGGGCTGAGCAGAAGCAGACACCACCTGCCACCCACATCTGGCCACAGCTGGGCAGAAGTTTCCCTCTAGAGCAGCCTGGAGGGCTACAAAGGATCCTGCTGGCTTTATAAAACAGTGCACCAGGTCATGGTCACATATACGAGCCTTGCAAATGCACAGAGCTCTACGTGTACCCCTCCAAACGTGTCTGTACACAAGCATACTCCCCTGCATCAGGCACTTTTCACAGCCCCATGTGGGCGAGCAAAGTCAAAACTTCAGACATAGAAAAACTACCCTCTCATTTTTCTGCCTAGGGCATGTCTGGAAGTGGATTGCAGACTCCTCAGATGTTGATGGCAAGTCACAGTTTTTTAACATGCTGTTAAAATCTGTGGTTTTTCTAAAAACAGTCGCTGTGAGGCTGGTCCCTGGCAGCCCGTGGTGGCCGGACAGCTGCTCAGGGCAGTTTGCCTGGTCCTGCTCCCCACTGGTGTTTGGAAACAGACAATTCATCTTGCACTAATTTGTGTGCACAAGATTGCAACTGGATTTCCCCGAATATCCATGCAGGTAAAACCCCAGGGCTGGATATTTGCAGAAAGCAAACACAGAAGAGGGTACAGCCCAGACCAAGCAAATTCATTCTTCTAGACAAGCAAATATTCAGGGGAATTTTTTTTCACCTGTGTTTGCTCATTTCTATTTCAATGAATTAGAGCATGTGGGAGGTCAGATTAGCTCCTCAGAAGAGTAACTTCTAGAGGAGGAAGCCCAGGTTTCCTTGCCTTGCCTTGCCTTGCCTTGCCTTTGCCTTGCCTTTGCCTTGCCTTTCCTGCCTTGCCTTTCCTCTCCCCTCCTCTCTTTTCCTTTTTCTCTCCATCTTTTCTTTTCTTTTCTCTTCTCTCTTCTCTTCTCTTCTCTTCTCTTCTCTTCTCTTCTCTTCTCTTCTCTTCTCTTCTCTTCTCTTCTCTTCTCTTCTCTTCTCTTCTCTTCTCTTCTCTTCTCCTCTCCTCTCCTCTCC
>VYZX01005668.1:510589-581387 GCA_013401335.1 Brachypteracias leptosomus
CCTCTCCTCTCTCCTATCCTCTCCTCTCCCCTCCTCTCCTCTCCTCTCATTTCCCCTCTTCCTTGCTCTTTTGTTTTCTTTCCCTTCTTTATTCTTTCTTACTCTGTGAACCCCTTTCCCCCTTCTTTGCTCTTTCTTTTCCTGTAAATCCCAAGGTTTACAGGACAAGTTCCCCGGGGCTAGCTGGCAGCTCGGTCCAGCCCCTTGCCTGTCTCACTGCCTGCCCACATCTGTAGCTGCTGCTCACCCCACCTGCCCCCAGGGCCTCACACGAAGCCACTGAATTGAGAGTTAATTTGAATTTGAGTTGACAAACTCCAGGCGTATTCCATCTGCAAAGGCAGGAAATGGCCGATGTGTTAACCTTCCAGCAGGGAGGGCAGGGCAGAGGGGAAATGCTTTTACCTTCCCTTCCATTTAGTTCAGCTCTTAAAAAAAATTAGGGTCAAATGAAATAACACCCTGGGCTGACCTAAAGTCGAAGTGGAAATTCCCTGCCAGCATCCAGAGGTGTCTGGGAAAGAGAGGAAAATCCTTTCTCGATGCTTGGGATCACAGGGTAAAGGCAAAGCCACCGTGAGGTGAGACGAGGCTCAGCAGGACCTGCATATGGATGCATCCACCTGTAGTGGATGCCAGGGGCTTCTTTCACCACAGCTTGTCCCCAGACAACCCTGTGGATGACTGCTCTCTTATAGAATCATAGAATTGTAGAATGTTTTAGGCTGGAAGGGACTTCCACAGGTCATCTGGTCCAACCTCCTACACTAGAAGGGACATCTCTAACTAGGTCAGGCTGCTCAGAGCCCATCAAGCCTGACCTTGAATGACTTCAGGGATGGGATCTCCACCATCTCTCTGGACAGCCCATTCCAGTGACCTATTACCCTCATATTAAAGAATTTTTTTCTAATATCTAGCCTAAATCTCTCCTTTCCCAGCTTAAAACCATTACTCCTTGTCCTGTCATTACAAACCCTTTTGAATAGGCCTTCCCCTGCCTCCCTGTATGCCCCTTCAAGTATTGGAAGGTCACTATAAGGTCCCCCCAAGCCTTCTCCTCTCCAGGCTGAACAGCCCCAACTCTCTTAGCCTGTCTTCATACCAGAGATGCTCCATTCCCCTGATCATTTTGGTGACCCTCCTCTGGACATGTTCCAGTATGTCCACATTCTTCTTGTGCTGGGGGCTCTAGAACTGGACGCAGTGCTCCAGGTGAGGTCTCACCAGGGCAGAGCAGAGGGGCAGAATCACCTCTCTTGATCTGCTGGCCACACTTCTTTTGATGCAGTCCAGGATGTGATTGGCCTTCTGGGCTGCAATTGCACATTGGTGGCTCATATCCAGTTTTTCATCTACCTGCACCCCCAAGTTCCTTTCCGCAGGGTTGCTCTCCAGTAGATCCTCTCCCAGCCTAGACTGATAGTGCTGGTCATCCCAGCCCAGGTGCAGGACCCTGCACTTGGCCTTGTTGAACCTCATAAGGTTCACCTGGGCCCACCTCTCCAGTCTGTCAAGGTCCCTCTGGATGGCATCCCATCCCTCTTCCACCTCACTGCGGCAGGAGAATCTGCCACCAAGTCCCCTCAGCTGCCTGGGAACTCTCCCTGCTCCACTCCCATGCAAAGGGAATGTGGTCTGTCCAGGCAGCCATCCTCCCTCCAATGCTGCTTTCACCACTGCATCAACACAGGAAAAGTGTCTGTCCCTTGACAGGCAACAACAGATCCTTGGATATTTTTTTAGGTGGAGGTGATGGTGTCTTAAACCAGTTGTGAAGCCAGGAAGCTTCCAAGATCATTGCTCCATGGTTTGCATAAAGCTAGAGGAGCAAAGGGAACCCATGAAAGTGTTTCAGCATCTCTGAACAATAGGAAAAAGATTATTCTAGGTGCCCTATGGCTGGATTTTGTGGGCTACAAAGCCACAACTTTCAATCACAGGAAACTTTATCAGGGCCAGGGAGAAACAGATTTTCTGCTTCAGTGAAAGATGCGGAGGGCTGGATACTGCAGAGGGTCTGAGCCCTGACATCCTCTCTCCTCACCTAGTCTCACACAGACACCTCCATCATCTCCTTCTCAGCCTTCAACCCCCCTCAGATTTTCAATCCTACCCCCCACTGCTTCTCTGACATTTCTCTCTCAAAGATAGCACTTCCAGCTGATGTTGATTTTTCTCAGCAACAGTGTTTTTAAGCACGAGCAAGGCAGCTGGAATAAAATTAGCATTATTTAGCATTACCCAGCACCAAAGGCACTTGACAGATGCAGGAGAACAAAGATTTGGGCTGGATGTTGGGAGAAAGCTTTCTAATGTGTTCAACACCAAAACAGGGGAGGCAAGCATGGTGAGACTGAGCTGTCCCTCTCTGGGGTGCTGCACGGCCACAGCCAAGCTGTCCACACCTTCATTCCCATGTCTGTGCTGGCAATCCCTGAGGAGGATTCACCAACCTGATCAGGAAAGCAAATGCACATTTCCTGTGGTGTCAGGATCTGCAAGTGGACTGTAGCTTGTACAGCAGGGTTATGTCAGTGTCTATTGTTCCATCCATTGCTGCACCAGACACTAGCTCAGAGCATCAACATACAGATGCCTTCATCTCCATGCCAAAACAGACCTAGTCCCCCAGGACCCCTGACTTATTAGCTCCTATGGGTGGTGAAGGGGGGGGGGTTGCAAAATATGATGGGAGGAAGCAATTTAGGACAAGATCTGAGCCCCAGCCCCCACCCCTAATAGTTCTTGCCTGGCTATTTTCCTCTCCAGTTGCATCTTCTGCCTGCTAGATGCAGATGCAAAGCAAGCCCTTGATCTTCACTCTGTCACTAATACCTGTAATGAGGCTTCAGTCAGGTGTAATATTGTGAGAAACAGAGCTTGTCACCTTCCCTGTGGCTGCAGGTAATGTCATATTTTTCAGATGCTCTAATGGTAACCTGTCAAATGAACCCATCCCCTGCGGAGACACCACACTCAGCCTCATGTTTGCACATCCCCTTCCTAGAGAACATGTGGCACCACCACGGATTTAGGAGCAGGATAAACAACCTTCCTGAAGCTCTCTCATTTGTGTGCTTGCTCTCCCAAGAACTTTAGTAATTGCATCTTTGCCTTTAAATACCACGCTACTCCTTTGGCATTTCACTGTTTAAATGTCTCCCGCTTGGAAGATGACATCATCTGGAGGTGGATAGATCAGGGTGATGTCTGCACAGTGTAGTGCAGGGAAGCAACAGGCTGCTCTGCCAGTCTGACTTCTCAGCCATGTAGGCAGGGCCAGGGCTGGGCAGCTTTTGCAGTGCAGCTGTAGAAAGCTGGGTTCACTCTGGGAGTGAGGATATCACTCTTCTCCTGCCCTTGGAGGAGGACCTCTTCCCCATTCCTGGTGGTTGCGGGTGTCATGGCTGCATCTCCCTTCCCTGGAGGAGGGTTAGGGAAGGGTAAGTTGTGCTCTGATGGTTGGAGCCCTCCTGCCTCAGCACAGGCTGGAGCATCTTGTTAGAACAGGGCTGAGAGCTCAGCCATCAGGCATCTGGCATCTCCAGGCTGTGACCAGGTGAATAGCCAATCTTCCTGAGCCTCTGTGCTCACGGAGAGTGCTGATCCATCCCTCCACTCGCTGCCATTCATCCCAAACATGCAGCCTCCCTGTTACCTACTCACATGTCTGGGAATGGATCCAGGGTGTCCCATACTGCAGCACACACTTGTCTTGTCTCCAAGGGCACAGGGAAGTATCTCAATCCTTGCCTCACAGGGTCCTGGCTTTGAGTGTCCCCATCCCTATGAACCTTAGAGCACCAAGAAGAATATTCTTAGGATTTTACACTTCTGTGTTTTGTTTCCAATTCTGCAAACAATGGATGCACTGAAGTATTTTTGCAATTAGTATACTATTAGAGACTGGGATTAGGAAATGTTCTTGCAGGAAAAGGGGGCGGGTGGGGCAGTAGGAGGAATGTCTTTCTTTATTATTTTGGGGGAAAATGTAATTATTACCCCTTCGGCCTGTCTACAAAAGGGATTAATAATGTCCAGCTTCACAGCTGTCAAAGCCTTGATTAATTGAGCTTGCTGTACTGAAACCTCATCCGTTTGTCTTGTGTGGATGTGCAAATTGAAAACACAACACAATAAATCTTATCGGGCATCCTGCACCTCTCGGCTTATCAGCTGCCCTCCTCCCACTTCTCTGTTTCCAAACAGCCTGGAAGGGTTGAGCCACTGATCTGCAGCCGTGTTCAATCTAGAGCTGAGCAGTATCATCTCTGCCTGGGTCATGGTAGGGTTAAAAGCCCCAGGACACTACCTGGTGGGTACTCAGGAGGACTTTCCCTCCTCTCCCAAAGAAGATTCACAAGGGGGACAAGCTGCAGGAACTGGGTTTCAAAAAAAGTGATTGCTTTCTGGCAGGACTTGCCCTTGTGTGAGAGCCAGGACATCCTTGGGACATATACATGTACACCACCCCTTCCAGGCATGGCTTCCTGCTTTTGTATATGGCCAGGGAAAGTGTGTTGCAGGGCTTCAGGTGGATTCATAAATGATGCCTTGCACAAGTCTATGATGAGATTAACCTCAACTAACTTTTAGGCCATGATTCATCCATTCAAAAGGTGGGATGTGCCTGAGCATCACTGTCTGCACCCCTGAGAGAGAAGTTGGGTCTCACAGCTCTGGTCCCATCAGCCTGCAGGCTCCAAGTACCAAGACAACCCTGGTGGGTCTTGGCACAATTTATTTAAGGTGATGCAAAGCTGGGAAAGATCAGCAGGTTACAAAAGTGTTTAGGAATAACTCTGCCTCTACCCAGCACAGCCCAGTTGCAGGATGAGACCCCTGGATGCAGCCCCAGCACCAGATGATTTCCTTGCTCAAATTCTGAGCCATGATTTTGATTTCAAAGCAAGACTTGCAGTTTCCACCAGCACCACTGAAAGGATGTCGGGTACTTTTGTCTGCAAGGGAACATGCCTGCCCCTTGGTGCTGAATAAATAAATTACTGTGATGGTAAGGTAGATTTCTATTAATTAGAGTGCGTAAAGAGCCCGGGAATCCTCCAGGGCAAGATGCTGCAATGCATTGAGTGCAAATCATAGGCACTTTTTTCAGGGACATGATATTAAAAAGGAATAGAATTATGTGACAGTATTGTCTTGGAGAAAGAATCCACTGGGATCTGATGGAGCCTAGCAGGATCTGTCCCAGGGTCTAAATCTTGACGGTAAACAGCCCTGAGACAGATTTGAGACTCCCCTGTCTTCTACCTGGCATTTCACCCCCTGCTGAATGATAACCCCAAGGCACAAGCTGTGCTAGGCAGTGCTGAGACGCTGTAGGTATGTGTCCCCATCGTTTCCCCAGTAAAGACATTCCTGAACCTCACTGGAATGGGATCCCCCTGAAAAGACCCTGTGGAGCCTAAAGGCGGGTGAAAGACAATACTTTAATTAAATACCCCATCCCCATGGCTTTAGCTGATGCTCACAGAATAAAAACAAGCAGAAAGCTAGCAAGAAACCTGTGTTTACTGTTTCTTATTCTGTAATATGCAATGTTTTCTCAGCATGTCTTCAGGAGACAAGCAGCTGGGAGCCCAGACTGGATGAAAAGTGAGACAGAACAAGGTGTTAGGCAAGAAACACCAGCAAGAGGGAAGTGAGGTGACCCCCCACAGCTACGGCATAGCACCCTGTGATGTTTACTCTAACAGAAGGAGAGGCTGTCCTCATGTCCATCCTTAGAGTGGCTGCTCTCAAGGACACTGGGGCATTCGGTGCTAGTGATGCCTTCTGGTGAACACAACTCATCTTCCCACATCCCCCTTTTAGCAGAGACAGCAGGAGGGATAAGGTGGGATGGCCAAGCTGTTTGCTCTCCCACCCTCCAAAACAGTTTATTGTTCCTTTGCAATTCCATGGACAAGGTTTAGGCTTCCCTTACCATGCAGCTGCTCTGTGCCCTCCATGCAGTACCCTCTTGGTTCGTCTCCAGGTAGGGGATCATCAGCAAGAGACTGAACCAGCTTCTCAAGATCGGGTGTGAACCTTTGCATTCCCCCTCTGCATGCACTTTTATCCTTCCAGCAACCTGCACAGCCTGGCTCAGCCCCAGCAAAGCTTGGACCCAGCTCTTGGCAGCACCAATATTGCACCAGTGCTCATGATTCTTGCCCTCCTGGTGTCCACAGTTTCAGTCTCCACCACCTTTCCCTTTATGTAGGGACACTTGATGCTCTTTCCCATCAGTCTCATGAATGGGGTGAGTGCAGCCTGTCCCAGCTTAGCTAATGGTTTTAGTGATGGCTCAGGTGATGGAAAGCAAAGGGTACATATTCCATCCACAGGCATCAGCAAGTAGGGAAAGATTGCAAGCACCAGGAAGGACAGGATTTTAGAATTTGAAACAATCTCAGCAAATTGGAGGAACCACCAAAAAAAAACCTGTTCACAATTCAGAAAGAGTAGAAGCAAGAAATACCACTGAGGCTGGAGTAACCCCACAAGCCATGGAGGAGGCATTTTGTCCTGCAGACAAAGGACACATGTGGCCTCCTGCACCTGCAGACTGACCATCATGTGGGGAAGCCACCAGCTCTGGCATGGGGACAAATGTGCCTGGCTCACCTTGGGAAAAGCGGTGTGGCAGTCAGGGACCCAAGGGCTGCAGTAGGAAACCAGGGCATAGGCAGGAGCCTGGAAGGACCCTGGCACTCTTGTGAGCAAGAAGGAAAGTGGTTTCTGGAGATCCCAGAGGACTCAGGACTTTTCTCTGTCCCTGGCACCTTTAAGGAAACTCCCCCTCACGTGCTGTTTGTGCTGATCTGCCAGGGACCACGTCACGTTGAAGCCATTAGATCTATTTTCTGTAGCTGAATAATTTTAATTTTCTAGTCAGTTACCTTTTAGGTCTCGCTTTCTTCTTTCTTTGCGTCTTAATTGCCTTTTCCATTTATCAGCACTCCCCTGGCATTCTCTCCCCACTCCAGTGTGCCTGCTCTCCTCTCTCATCACCTCCCTCCTGCCTCCCTGCCCTGACTGTCTCTCCCTGCCTAAACCCCATGGGGTATTGCAGCTGCCCCTCCTACTGCTCTGCTTCACCCCAGAAGTGGCTGCAACCAAATGAGATGATGTACCCTTTTCTACTTATTCCTTCCTGGCAGGAGATGATGCCTGGGACCAGGATCAGGCCAGCCCCAGGGTTTTTGCGCAGCTAAACTGCACCTGCATGTATTCAGGCTGAAGGCCACTCATGTCAAGTCTCAGCAGCTTCCCTCCTGGCAAGGTACTGATGGACTTTGGAGACATCTTTTTGCAATTCCCCAGCCCCATCTCTCAGCAGCTCTGTCATATCCCAACTGGGGGTACAGGCACCCTGACTCCACTTTCTACACTTGCTGGTGAGAGAAACAATGCCCAAACTGCATCAGAGCTGCTTCGCACGTCTAGAAACAGAGATAAGCTGCTGTAAATCTCTCCCTGGTGCTGGAGAACACCTGTCTTATAGAGGCATGAAATCGTGGAAAACGGCAGCTTAGGCAGGTGAGTGAGCAGTGCACAGCACTCTACCTGCCAGGACGTGCTTGGGGAGCTGGCTGTGGCTTGTGCCTATGCTTGGCACAGGGCATTTTGTCTGAGCTGGAGGAGAACTGTGGGCTGAGTGGATGAAGTACAGTGCCAAGGCACCTAGGATTCAGTTCCCCTGAGGAGAGAGGGGACAGAGGTGAAATATCTGCCCCTGCCAAGCTGGAGGGCCTTAGCACCACATTGCTTCTTCCTCCTGACTCAGCTTGATCCCAATTCTAGCTTGGGGATCTGACCCTATGACCCGAACCCAGGACTTGTACATGGTATCCACAGCAGATCCTACGATTTCTCCCCTCCTAAGGAGATTGTATTGGCCTCACATCATGCAGAGTCTCTGCCATAGCAGACAGGTTATGCTGCACTGTGCACATCCCACCCCAGGGGCTAGAGGAGCATCCTCAGGTTGGGGCAGGAGCTCCAGTTTCAGTACCTTGTCCTACACCCGGTCTCCCTTCCCATGCTAATTTCCCTCACTTTAGATCTATCTATTGGAAAGACAGCAGGTCCTGGTCTTGGTCAAGACCCCTGTGCACAGTGTGGTAGCACCAGCTGAGTGCTGCACGGGAGGCAGCCAGTTCACGAGCTGGGTGACTTGCCCTGCCCAGGCAGTGCTTACTCTCCTTTCTTCTGAGGAATTCCTCACAGCACAGCTGAGTGTTTTTTTTGCCACAGAGGCACAAAGCAAAGGAGATCAAACCACAAGCACACACGGTCCCATAAAGCAGTCTGCCAGCAAACCCGAGTGTGGAGCTGATTGCATCCTTGGTACAGGGAATCAAAGGCAGAAGCTGATAAATAACACACTGCTGAGGTCAGGGGTCCCTTTGCTATGAGGAAAAACAGGGGACAAAAGGAAACAGCAAGAATCGGATCACTCAAAATCCCCATTTATGCTTCACCTTGTTGCAGGGCTCCCTTCGCTGCAGCACAGAGTGTCTGATGGTCCTGCTTCAGTGCCCATGGCAGGGAGGATGAGGCATGGGGAGCTGCAGGGAGACAGGGGTGATGAAAGGTTTCATCAGAGCAGAGAGGGGAGAGGACAACGCAGGGATGCTGCAAGGCACGGACAAGATGCATTTGGAAAGCCGATGCAGGAGACAGAGACATCAGCAACCCTCGGGGGGCTGCTGTGTCTGGGGGAAGCAGCAACCAGCTGGAGACCATCAGGAGCCACCTGTTGCAACTCCAGGCAGGCTGTTAGAACAGAGAGGCTGGAGAAAGCTGCTTGGGGTGTCTTTCCTGTCCCCAAGATGCCAAGCCAGCCATGGATCCTCAGGGCAGGAGCCTGCCCCTTGGAGCCTGCCCTCCCCGAGTAGTCCAAGCTGTATGCATTCACCAGGTCCATTTTTCACAGAAGAGCAAGATCTGCCATCTCTCCACTGGTAAATAAATAGGGGGCTTATCTCTGCCTCGCATTTTGCTCCCAGCCAGGTCTTTGACACCCTCGTGCATGCAGCCTGTGAGACAAAATGAAACGCGGATCTGTGGCAATTCTCACTTCAACTGTGAGACCGACACACAGGGCCCCAGGAGACCTGGCTGCCAGAGACCTCAGGGCTTGCTCAGCTCTCCCGTCTGCCCAGAAAGGACGTGGGGCAGCTGCTGCTCCTGATTAGTTTTGCTTTCCTCCCTAATAAGGGACCAAGCAGCAATTTCTCAGAGCATGGTGGCAAGGATGCTGGAGAGCAAATGGCAGCCTGTAGGCCAGGCACACAAGTGCGTCTGTGGGTCAGGGTGTGCATGCGGGTGGGAGACGGGGTGTGGGATGGCACCAGCTGCACAGTCTGTGCTCAGGTGGGGGGTTGTGATGGAGGAGAGAGGGTGTGTGAGCACAACAGTGGCTGTCTGCAAGGCAGCGTTGGCGAGGATTGTTGTGCCTAGGTAATGGCATGTGGGAGATAGTGCCTCTGTCTGCACTCTTCTGTTCGTCTGAAGAAACGTGTGAGAGAGGTGATGCACATGTATGTGACAAGCACAGCAAAATGTTCAAGCAACGGGCTCTGTAGGATGGAGACGTGTTTGGGTGCAAAGGGATGCTGTGGCACTGCATCCAGTCAGTTACAGCTATATGACAAGGAATGGGGGTGACAGCTTTTGCATGCATGGGTGGTGTGGGAGATGATGTGCAAGGCTTTAGGTGCCTGTGACTGCCTCTGTGTGCAATGGTTGTGCCTGTGCACCCCTCCAGCAACACATGGGGCTGACATTATCCCCCATAGCCCTCCCTGAAAGACAGGAAGGGGCATCTCAGGGGCATCATGGTTCAGATGCTGAATGGGGCATTCTGTCTCCCATTCCTTAAAAATAAGTGATATTTCAAACTCAGACACTGGCCTAATTTCTAAACCCCTGTAAAAAATAAAAGATAGACAGAAGAAAGGCCAGGAGGAATGAAAAGGCGAAGCCGATGGGGAAGTGCAGCCCTCTGAAGAGGACATGTCTCATCTGAACACAAGCACTTCAGACACTGCTCACGAGCCCTGTTAAGCAGTGAACATCTAAGCGCTTCAGCTTGTGTGAGAGCTGATTTGTATCAGCTCCCATTGCACGCTGAAGAGCAAGCACTTTTTCCTGCGAGCTCATTCATCTGGTGCTGGTGGGATGGGGCAAGTGTTGTTGACTATTCAGGGCTTATAGGCCCTGCACCCCCATGTCAGCCTCTTCTCCCCAGCCAGCCTGGCAAAACCCAACTAAGTCCAAAATGCTGGTAGAGAAGCAGGTAAATAACATACCTACAGCCTGGGGCCCTGCACAGCTCAGCTGGTGGAGAACAGGGTGAATTATTCAGCATCTAGCACCAGAGGGCAAGGTGAGGGCTAGTGTCACATGGGAGAGTACAGAGATGCTTTGGTCCCCATGTTGCTTTGAAGTCATGGCCAGGAGGGCCAGCACAACACCACAGCCAGGCCCTGAAGATGCAAATGGAGATGCAACTGGGACTGCTGGAGGCCAGCCAACCTTGTCAGTAGGTCCTCACCCCATGTAGCCAGGCAGCACACTGGATGCCAGGCAGAGTTACGAAAGGGCTCCCAAGGCATGGACTTACTTGCTCAGGTGCCCTCCCACCCCCTCAAATTGTCTGAAAGGGACCTTTCCCCTTACATGCCCCCCTACTCTGGCTACCTCCTGGATGGGGCCAGTGAGATGGTATTTGCAGGGTGCCACACATGACATGAGTGTCTACATGAGGACAAGTTTGTCTGCCAGTCAGAGGCATGCTCAGGAAGGCTGTGATAGCACTGCAAGGACCTGGGCAAGGAGGAGGAATGGTGAGGAGGACTTGCTGGGGACAGTATGGGGCATAGGTCTGAAGCTGGGGTGTTGGGACCCTGGAGCAGAGCATCATGCACGGGTGCCCTCCATGCAGGAATGGGGAGATGGGTGTGCTTAAGGGTAGAGGAAATGAAGCCCTTTGGGGAGATGGTTCATCCAACTCATTTTGGCCACTGCTGCTGGAGACAAATCACTCTTCAGGCTGCTCTTTCCCCAGGGTAGGCATTCAGTCTCACACTGCCCTGCTGCTGTGTTCTCCTGCCCATCCCATGCAGTGGCACCATGCGGTGAGGGTGGGCAGAGGCACAGGGAATCCTACCCCTCCTTCTGCAGGGTCAGATGTCTGTGCACTGCCACAAACCCTGCAAAAAACCCTGCCCACACCAGTCACAGCCTCATCTCTGACTGCATATCCCTGACAGGCATGCAGTCAGTGGCGTTATTTAAATATCCTGGGCAGGACAGATTCTGATTGCTTTTGTTATCAAGATAATCTGCCCCTCTGATTTTCAAGAGACCTCCTGCAGGTTTTCCCTAATATCAGGGAAAGAAGAACTTAATCCACAGGCTCAGTTGCTACTCTGGGATAGGCTTGGCATTCCCGTATTCCTCTGGTGTACACACACCCGCCTAAACGCTAATGTCACCCAGGAGCTGGTACGCACAGCGCATTGCAAAGAGGAAGGAGCCGGTGCGGAAAAGTCTGTCTCTTGCTCTCATCAAGCAGTGGATAATAATGAACTGTTTGTGCAGCTTCCCAGAGACTTCACAGGTTTTTCTGCAACGGAGGAGCCAGTTGTTTTCTGGCGGGAAAGGGTCAGTCCCGAAGCAGTTTCACTCCCATCTATAAAAAAGTGGTTTCTGGTTTATTGCTAATTGTCCTTGGGACCCTGAACGCAGGTCTCAAGGGCAGTAGGAGGGAGGTGGTGTCTGCTGCCTGCATGACACTGTTTCCACACATTGCTCAGACATGTCTCAATAACAGGGTACGTTGACCCAGAAACCCCTTTTATGAGTCTTTTAGTTTGTAAAGGGAATAAAGCAGAGGGAAAGCCTGGAGCATGAACACTGAAGCCAGGCTCCCTGTTCAGAAGTCAATCAGGTTCACTTCTCGTTGGGCCTACAGATGAACCCAAGGAATGCAAGTGGTAATGGAGATAACCTGCAAAAAAGAAGGTGAGGATGATTTGCTCTCCATCATAAAACAAGCCTAAAAGAAACCTTTTTGGTATGTCAAAGGATAGGATCGCATCAGGGCAGGGTCTAATGATCTGAGAGAAGGGCCTGAGGGACAGAAATAGCAAGAAGTGAGGGCCATTGTCCCATACAGTCAAACTGTGAGAAGCATGAGGTCCATTTTTGGATGTGGGCTGAGCCTGTTAGAAACCAATGCCCTTCATTTTCTCCCCCTGAAAAACAGATGTTTCCACAGGAAGGAAATGTTGATTTCTGGCTCTCTTTCGCATCTCTCCATTCAAACACACTGCTTGTTCTTCTCTGATTCGTCTGCAGGTGCCCTCAGCTGCAATGCCCAGACCTGGACACAACTCAGACAAAACAGAATTGCAGCTTTCCATGGCTCACATCCAACATCCAACATTAATGCATCCCAGGAGGTGAGCTGCCCTTTTTGCTAAACCATCACACTATTGACTCATGCTAAGTTAGTGATCCGTCTCAACCCCTTGATCCTTTCCTGCCATCCTGCTGCCTCTCCAGGCTCTCCTGTCTACGCATTCATGCATTCATTTATCCCTCCCAAATGTGGCACCCTCTGCTCTCTGTACTAAATTTCGTCTGGCTGATTCCAGACACTCGCTCTGATCTGTCCCTGTCATTTTGAATTCTGAGCCTATCCTCCAAAGTTCTTTCAGCGCCCTCATTAATACATAGCCCTGGACTTATTTAGCAGATGCTGATATCAAAATGCATATGATTATTTCCAGTTAGCAAAGAAGTGTATCTCTTTAGCCAGCAGGAAAGGTTTTTTTAGAAATGCCTTGGAAAAACTTTCCGTTGCTCTTACTTGCACTGATAAAAATCCAGCATAGTAACTATTGGCTCTATCACAGATACTTCAGATTTATTCTAGTAAGTATCTGAGAACGGAATTGGGCCCATTCTTGTTATGCACCCAGCACTTGGTCATACTGTTGGTCTACAAAACGCCCACAATATATGAAGCTTTTATATCCTCTCTCCAATGAGGGATCACTATTCTGTCTTTTTTCTCTTTTGTTCCTGTCCAAGCTGTTTACAGAAGAGCTATCTGAAATGAAAAACAACAACAACAGCAACAACAAACTAGCACTACCAACAACAAACCATAATAATAATAATAATAATAATAATAATAAAAAGTCAAACTCAGAGCTCTGGAGATGTCATTTTGTAAATCGCAATCAGCTGCTGCTTGGAAAAATGAGGCTGGTGAACAAGTCGAGCTCAGTCTGGGTGCACTTGATGAGATAACACACTCTGTAGGACATCTCTTGCTATGTTACAGCAGCTTTTAAACTTATTTCTGTTAGTACAGAGCTATTCATGGCAAACATGCCAGCAATGCCTGAGCAATAACTCTCAGAGTTTGGTGCCCTGTATCAAGTCTGCAGAAGAAGAGAAGATTTTGCTGGAATGGTGATAGCTGGAGGCAGAGAGGAAGAGGGACCAGCTGAGGAGCAGTACAGAGGGTTTGTACTTTGAAGGAGCCCAGCTCATCACTGAGGTTTGCTGACATTGTCCCTCTTCTGCCAGTGTTTGGGTGTTTGTTGAAGAAGCAGCAGCTGCTCAGCTCTGGGGTTTCCTAAGCAAGATGTAACTATGAACCTTTCTTTTCTTTAAAATCATTCATTCTTCCCTGAAGTCCGAGTAAGCTTTTAACATTTGTGACAAGAATCCTGAACATCCACTGCTTGTTGCTGGAAGGACTGTGTTTTACTTTAAAACCTGACTCTGCCTAGCTTCATCCAATGGACTCTATTCATACCTGAAGAGACAATTTGCCCATCTGATTCATGTCTCAGGTTTATGAGGAATACCCTTACTCCGTCTCATGTCCTGTGGGCTTGCTCATCCTTGTTAGAAACCACAAGTAAGGACCAGTCCATCACACTTCTCTCACAGGCTGGTGTTCCTGTAATTAGTGGCAGTAGAAAGGCTCTCACTGGGAACAGGGTTAATTAGCCAGGTGGAGAGGATTCAAGATGCGGCAGGCAGGAGACAGTGAAACCAAGGGGAGTGCTCTGGAGCACAGGGTTGTGTGAGGGAGGCCAGAGCCTGGCTTTGCTGCCCAGGATGTCCAGGCACATGGTCTGCACTGACCAGGGAGCAGGAGTGGGGATCCTCCTGCACTACACTGTCCCCCAGCTCACACCCTCTGCACGCACAGCATCGGATAATCAGTCCAGAGGTTGGTGGTGGTGAAGTGGGGACACCACAACCAGACCCACAGCAGACAAAGACAAGGGAAACTGGGTGAGGCTAGTCACCACGCAGTTCCAAGTAATGACCCGGAGCACATCAACCCTCCCTTCTTCACAGCACCAACCCAATGGGATCCAGCTGAGAGCCGGTCTGTGTGCTGGGCCAGTCAAGGAGCATTTACAGTCAAACATGCTTGAGTAAGGAATAGGGAGGCAGGAAGGCCAGGACAGTAGCTTTGCAAGATGCCAATGGCAAGTATCCTCCTGCCATGCTAAGTCCCTTCCAGAATGGACAAACCTACCCTGGACCCTGTTGCTCAGCCCTACACACGAGCCAGCTGCCCTTGCCCCATGCTGGGGCAGGATACTCATGCCATGCTGAGTCACAGGGCTGTGAACATTTTGGGGATGGAGGGGGGATCCCTAATTCTACAGGCTGGGCCTGAGGGGGACAGGCAGAGCTGTCACCACTTGTAAGGACACCCCGCATCCCTCTCCTACTTGCTGCACAGCCTTTCTCAGCTCTCTTGCCTCTTTTTCTCCCTTTCTGACAGCGCCCAGGCACAGGAGGGAGGGGGGTCTCTCTCCAGCACGCACTCCAGAAAGCTCTTTTCATTCTGCATTTAGAAGAGAAAGAAGAAAAGGCAGAGCGAGCCTGTCTCGCACGTAATCTGCTGCACAAATGCCAGCTCTCAGCAATCGATAGCAAACGCTCCCGGAGGGCTGTTTTCATTTCATAATATTTATTGGGTTGCTTTATTGTCAGAATCATTACAGTTCAATGTACTGCATGGATTTTATGCCAGCTGTGCTTAGTTTGTCTTGTTTTTAGCACTCCACAGGCCTTACACAGGGCCATGGTCATATCTGGGTTGGGACTGCTCCTCGCGCAGGGCCCTCTGTATGATATGGGGCAAGTTACTGCTTCTCTCTGGGTTTTTGTTTCTCCCTTTCCCCCTAGCCTAGGATAAATCCTGGCTTGTTGAGCTAGCTGTAGGCTCCCAGGACAGGGATGATCTTTGCAAGTACAACATCTCTCACAAATAAGTCCAGATCTTGGTTGACCCACTGGATGTGAAGCAATCAAAGCAACAAAGCCCGAAACATAAAAGAGTTATGAAGTAGTCACAGGGGAACTGTGAGGAGGGAGTCATGGGAGAAGGTAGGAATGGGGTTAGAGAAGGGATTACTAGCAGCAACTGGGGTTAAACATAACCTTCCTCTGGATAAGAGTCCTGGAGACAGGGGCTGTCATGGACATTGGGCCAGACTAGCCATTAAGTGGAGGAGCTGCTGCACTCCTTGTGCTGCAAATGCTCTGCAGAAACTCACTAGTGCAAACTTGAGGCTTGACTACATGCCGATTGCCAGTGTGTAGACATGACCCAACTGAAACAGTAAGATAGAAAACACTCCTACACCCTACTCCATGCCCACCTCTTCCTTTTCTCTCAAGGCTGCCTGGAGGAGGAAACCAAAAGGCTCTGTTGCATCCCCAACCCTTCCCCAGGAACAGCCAGGCGTAGCAGCCAGCACAGGCTGAACTTCACAGTAAGAACCTTGACCTCCCTACAGTGGACAAGATGGTCTTGCAGAGAGGAACCTCGGGGCATGAGGAATGTCCTCATCACACTCCATGACCTCACACACTGGAGGAGGAGTGCCTTCCAGCCATGACAGCCCAGAAAGAGAGCCACATGGTTCAGCTGCTAAGCAGGATTGGCTGCCTTAGGGAAAGCCTTGGCCAAGGCCGTCCCCAACTCTCAGGTGGCTGGGAACAGCTCGATCACTTTCCCTGAGGACAAGGTCTCTCCTGGCGATTGCCTGAGGCTGAACTCAGCAGGGATGTCAGAAGGAGCAGAGCAAGATGAGATGTCAGGTCTTTCCCCAAGTTGGTAGCTGGAAGAGGAAGCAGCTGATTGCAAAGGGACAACAGCACCCCTCCTGCAGCAGGTGTTTAACACTCACACTCTGCAATAATCCATAATTTGGACTATAAAGGGAGTCCTGACACTAATTCACAGGCACTGAGGAAACCCTAGAGCTGATCTGAGGTTTGTCAGGGCCAAGAGAGGAACAGAGTGAGGAATCATCACTGGGGATACCTGCCCAAGTTCCAGGCCCCAGACCAGTGGCTGGGTGGTGGCAGAGACCCCAGAACACAGCAGAGGGCAGCTGCCACCCCTGCTCTGGCCACCACTGCCCATTGTTAACTCAGTGATTGCACACGTGTGCTGGGAGTTATTATTCCAGCACATAAGCGGCTCGCTGGCGTCTCACTTTTTTCAATTACCGCCTGCATGCTGCCTTCCCAATTGCCTGGCAGGCCTTGGCTCACCTGCCTGCTGAGCATAATTTGCTTTTAATGTATGGCTCTGGAAAATTTCTCTCCCTTCTTCTCCCCCCCGCCCTTTTTTTATTAAACATTTTTTTTTTTACTTTTTTCAAACTCACATTTGTAATTAATTCCTAAACTGATGGTGTCTCAGCAGAGCAGGAGCTGGTGAACAAGATGTCCTCAGGGAGGCAGGTACTTAGCACCTACGATTAACCTTGTCTGTACACCCATCCCCAGAGACCAGTGGGACGTCTAAGGGTGAACAGCTTCAAGGATGCATTCAGCCCTGCCAGGGTAGAAGTATCTACTGTGCCTGTATAGAGCAGTTCAGCATGCCTCTAGCCAGGACCTGCTCAATCTCTACAGGCAGAACGAGCTGTCATAGCACCTCTGATGGGTTCTTCCAAATACAGCTTCATTTTTCCTTGCCTGGCTTTTCTTCAGGGTTTTGCAGCCTGGCAAGGTCTGGAGGCTGGTTTGCACCATTCTTTCCCAGATTCAGCTGCTGCAGCAGGTCCCTGGCTCTATCTGTGGGGTGGGAACATGCTGTGGAGAGGCCACTGATACCTGGGGGCACACAGGCTGCTTCCCTCCTTTCCCAGCAGGTCCTGCACAAGGCAAGGCTTTTAGCCACGGGTGATGCTGGTTCTGCTGAAGAGACCCTGCAAGGCTGAAGAGATTTTTGCTGGCTGTGATGCTGGGGCTGTATCACTCTCTGGGTTCATGTGGGCCTCCCAAGCCACCACTTAGAGGTCCCGAAGAGGCCAGGGAAAGGTAGCGTGAGATGGGCTGGAAACACATTCTGAGGTTTTTAACAAACTCACTAATTGCTGTCAGCAGCTCAATTCGTCCAGGTCAAGGGGGTATTTACGACCATCATGTTTATACTCTTTTGCATTGGTGGGTGGTAAGTACAGTCACTTCCCAGTCCTGGAAGGGCTGAAGTTTCATCTGGAAAACCACAGCTCTTCCTTGAGGAAGACAGGTGATCTGGCATGGCACCCCACCAAGGTTGCACCAAGGAGGGTGGGAGCTGCCATGAAACAGACAGCCCTGCACTCCCAAATCCCCAGGTGATGCTCACAGCTTGGCACTACAGAGGATCCCTTCACTCCTCCAGCCCACCCATCTAAGAGCTCAGGAGCACAAGTACTGCATTGGAAACTGCCTCTAACCCCTCTGCACCTCTTCTCCCTGCCTGCACCTCTGTCCTTACTGCTGGGGGCTGTGGTAATAAAAATGCTCTGCTCACAGCCAGAAGAGCTGTTCTTGTACCATCAGGACCAGCAGCTGATTTACACAGAAATTGCTGTTCAAAGCCACTGCTATGCATGCTAGCCAGGACACAGCAGGACTATGCTGACCTCCCTCCTCATACCCACCAATACCCTTAGGCTTTTAAGAGGGTGCAATGACCAGGGACCCCTAAAACACCCTCACTCAGCTTCTCAGAGGAGCAAGGAGAAAAAAGACAACACAACTTCCCTTCAGAAAGCAAGTCAAGGAAGGAAACAGCTGCTCCTAATGACCCAATCCATCAAGCTAGCACTGGCCCCGTCACTTGCCTCCTAAAAGCTCCTGATCATCAGTGATTATCAAAGCTAGCTGTGTGCATTTTGATCAGGCACAATCAAAGCTGAGTGCAGCTGAAAGAGCCATAAAAGCCTGTGTAGAGCAATTGGTATGGAGCCCTGGCTGGGGGTCAGGCTGGGAGCTGGCTGGCCATGGGCTGAGTTCCTGCCCTTGCCAGCCTGCAAGCAAACAGCTTGCTTTGGAGCTGAATGTAAAAGAGGAGAAATGCTGCAGGGGTCGATGGAGCTTCATTGGCAAGAAACATAAAAAGGTCTTGGGAAATGGCCTCAGGCAGGAGGGCTCCCCTGCCATGCTGGCATATGTGACCTGCAGGAGGGGATAAAATGCATCAGAGGTGATGGGTCTGACTTCACATCTCACACACAAACAGGGTCGGTTGGGGCTCAGAAATTCCTTCTTACAACTAATCACCACGCTGCAGGCAGCCCCCTTCCACCTGGCCTGAACTGCAGTGGTTTGCTTCCAGTTGTTCTTTTTGTGGTGAAAATGTTTTATTTTTCAAGCAGAAAGATTTTGCTGGAGAAACACAGGACCAGTTTTCAATCTAAAGTTGCTGGTGTTTTTTGTGAGGGCTAAAGCTGGTGCATGTGTTGGGAGATCCCCAGGCCAATCACTGAGAAAATATCCCACCCTCTTGGTTGAGGTCACTGCCAGGACAGTATGGGCTGGAAAACAGTCCATGAAACATAGCCTGTTTTGGCCACTGGATTATTTGAGTCTAATGAGTTAATTTATTCCATGCTCAAAGCCTTGTCTGTAAAGCCAAGTTAATGCAAGGAAAAAAAATCACTTGGAAAAGGAGATATGCAGCCACAGCTCAGTAAAAGGCCTGGCAAGTAGTATGGCAGAATGACCGTGAGGCTGCCTGGGCAACTATTTAGTGTGAACGCAAATAAGATCAAAGTAATTAGCAATTCATGAAGAGATGAATATCAGGCAATTAAATAAGTAGTTTGAGACATGTTAATTGAAATGAGATGTATGTGGTGATTGTGAACTGTGAGCCGAGGTCAGTGGCTGCCCAGGTGTTGGATATCTGGTTGCAGTGATGTGACACAGGAACAATAGCTGCTTTGATGCGACATTTCAGATTCCTAATTTTGTGTCCCCAGTTTTCTGTGTCAGGTTAGCCCCTCTTCTGCTGAGAGAAAGCTCAGGTTTGAAATGGAAACCTGCTCTGGTGACAGTGCAGACCAGAGACCATGGGGAAAAAATAACAAAGATTTGTTTTTCCTTATGTAGAGCTTTTTGCATTTCAGGAGGTATTTGGTGCAGCTCAGAGTTCTGATTCCAGTATTTCATCTCTTCCCATCAGAGCTTCCAGTTGTGCTAAAAACTGTCCTGTCATTTCATGATTTCTCCACATCTGTTGCAGTGCTGATTCCTGGGAGGGGATGAACAGAGCTGAAATGGGCAGGCAGAAGAAAAATGCCAGCAGGTTTCAAGCTTTTCACACATTTCCACCGCATGAACAAGCGATGCTGTGTCAGATCAAAGCACTGCAGCTCTAGCTCTCAGCCTCCTCCCTGCCCCATGCCAGGCTCTGGCCAAGCACTGTCCTTCTTACAAAGGAGTATCAAGAAAGTTGCCCAAGGTCATGGAAGTAGCCAATGGGGCAGTCATTTCAGCAATATTAGCATAGCCTTCAATTAGTGCATTATTCATGTGTCCAGGAGGCTGGAAGTGCCCTCGAGTGAGGAAGAAGAGGGGTGTTAGCAATGGGGTGGGGAGGCTGGCATGTCATGCTCAGGGCTGTCAAATCCCCTTCACAGTGCCAGGATCCCTGCCTTCGAGCTGAGCCTGGTGATGGAGACACAGAGTGCCTGTAATTAGCAGTTAATGCATTTGACTCACCGGGCTTGATTATTTCAGTGTGATTAACAGGACCTGTAGAATGCCACCGCAGACACAACATCACCTGCTCTCTGCCTGCTCTGAGCAGTGGGTACCAAGGCAGGGCTAACACGGCTGTCTCCTCTCCACTGTGCTCTTCAGGCATGTGCTGTTTTGTGGAGGCCATCATGATGGGAATGATCACAAGCAGCCACCAGCTCTGCGCTCCTGTCCGGAGGGGAGGCCAGCACTGCCTGACCAGGCATGGGGCTAACTGCTTCTTTAAAACAGCTGATGAGAGCTCCTACCTCCTCCCAGCAGCTGGTTCCTGTGCTACACTGCCCGTATCATTGGAAAATGTCCCCTAATGTCTTACTTAAACCTTCCCCACTGAGTGCCTGTGATTGGTTTTGTCTGTGCCTAGTGGAGGTGAACTCTGCTTATTCCAGTCCTCTTTGCAACTCCCTTTTATGTGGCTGGAGACCTTTCTCGTCTCTACTCTGCCTCCTCTTGCTCTGGATTAAGCTGCCTTTATTTTTGCAAGTCTTGCTCAAGACATAAAACCCTTCAGAAGCCTTATGCAAGGTCCCACATGATGCACAGAGCCAGTGCAGAAAATGTGACAGGAGGGAGCTGAGATGACACTTCCCAGTGGGTGCCACCTCTCCATCTCTGTGGGAGATGTTCCTAACATGCTGGTGCAGAGCAGTAGGGATGCCAGGACACCTGAGAGTGGCGTCTAACTTCTGGCATCCTCTCCTTTGCGGTAAAATGCTCAGAGTTCAGCTGCTGATCCAGAGCCATCCTGAAATGTTAGGGCTGTCATTAACATGATTAAAGCTCTAACAAAATGAGATGAAATGAGATGAAATGCATAGACCTGGTCAGCATGCCACACCAGGCACCTAGTGATACGTAAAGAGCTCTAAGCTTCTTCTAAAAGAAGTAAATCCTTTTCTTTCTCTCCACATAGCTCTGGCCCCAGGAGGAAGTCGGAGCAGACTGAAATTTCAATCCTGTGTGCATTTGCCTCCACTCAGAGCTTCCCAGAGCTGAGGAAACTGCATCTCGTTGGATAATGGCTGCATTTTTCATGTTGGGTTCCTGTTTTTATCTGTGGAGATGGGTTATCTCCTGTCTAAGGATATTAAAATCACAGCAACACAATAATATCCCTATGGGGGTCTCTAATGTTCCCTGTCTGGCTCTCAACACTGCTCCTAGACCCATTTTGATGGTGAAGGCTTTAAGGGCGGGTGAACATGGACAGCCATTCTCCTTATTTAGCTCAAAGCTGTGGTCACACTCCTGCATGGCACTTTGAACATTTTATGGGGAAATGTATGTTGGTATTGTTTACCATGTTGTCCTGCTGGGGAACGCGTGGACAGCTTGTGGGATTCACAGAAGAGACCAAGGCAGTGGTCAATGGGCTTTACTGCACCAGAAGTCTGTGTCTCTGCTGCAAGATGTGCTGGGAATTGTGCAGAGGTCCCAAATCTAAATTGGTTTGAAATGTGTTTTTTTTCAGACTGTGTGGGAAATAAATTATTTTATCCAGCCAGGCTGGCTAATGGCAGCAGCATGACACAGAATGTGAGCTGCAAGCTTAGAGAGAAAAATTGGAGGGGGCTTCCAGCAGATGTGGCTTTCCCAGGGGTATCCAGGCCCTGGCTGCTATGCTGTCCCATCTCCTCTGCCTAGGGCCTCCTACACATACTGGGATGTTGGAAATGGTGGAGCCCTGAAAACAGCCCCAGCTGCAGAACAGCTGAGTGTGGGCAGTGCCTGCAGCAGTGCAGGGGAACTTTTCCTCCCACGGGGCAAAGAGGTTGTGGTGGGAAATGTGCCCTGCCCTGGTGGTACCCACCAATCTGTTGTATCACCACAACACCATCTCAGCTGATCAGTTCCCTGTCCTGGTACACACATCCACACGAACACCCACAGCCTCCAGACAGGATGATCCAAAGTGAAATTTGGCTTCAGCCAAATCCCTCTGTTGGCAGGGATTGAGCTAGTTCCAGCAGTGGCACAGATGGGAGGTGGGCTCTGATGTGAGTTAATGAGACCTCCAGAGAGGCAAACCTCTGCCTCTGCAAGCCAAGATGTCCACCTGGTGTACCCAGGCCACCCCAGAGGACATCTGACTGGAGAGCCACAAACACAGATCTGACTTGTGAGGAGAGAGAACAATCCACAACCCCACATGCCCCTTCTCCGCCCATGGAGGGCAGTTTAGAGCAGACCCTCTCCAACACATTATCAGGAATTTTCTGCTCCTTGAAATTGATCTGGATGTTTCCAAAGCCCGTGGCTTAGTGGCACATCCCTGTTATAAAGGCTTTAATGATGCCCTGCTTAAGGACTGACACTCTGAAACTACATGGCCAGAGTCTACATCTTTCTGTGCCAGGCTTTGCAATCTGACAAGCTGCCATTCCTAATTGCTAATTAATTAAGATTTGCATATGCAGTTTAAATCAGCTGGCTGCAGCCACCAACGGAACCCAGACAGCTGACAAACCTCCCTGATGCACCACAAAAACATGTTGGCTCCTCTGCTCAATCAGGAGGTTATCTTAGATCACCCATTGGCAGGAGACTTTTCAGAAGCACCATGAGATACTGTAAATAAATAAGAAATTTACAAAACTTCTGATCCATGGAAATATTTGAGATTTCAGGACTATTTCCTGTCTTGTACTGAGACAGGAATGTGACATCTTTTATATTCTTACAAGCTGGTAGTTCCAAGGCAGAAGGAAGGCAACTGATGTGCATAGATTTGATCATTTCAAGTAGTTTCATGCTAGTCTCAATTTATTTGTTTGTCTAAATTTATTCCAATGTTGAGACAAGCCCATTTGGATTCAACTGCGGCTCTCTGGTTTGAAAATACCTTGGCAGAGCATTACACTTTAATAGCTATTATTGCTTCTGCCCCAAAAAATTTCTGAGTTGGGAAAGTTGGGGGTTTTTGTGACTGACTCTGTTCTGCAAATAGTTTTGGTTTTGCTGAAGCAGCATTCTGGGCAAACACAAGGTTTGAAACTCCAGATATATGGTGTGTAAGTATATTTCTGTCCATGGATACATATTTTTATGTCTTTGCTCAGTTGTGTGTGTTTTAGGCAAGTAGGTGAGAATTTAATACCAATGAGTTGCACAAAAAAAAGCTGGAAAGTTTCCATTTTGGATGCTCTGGCCTGGTGGTGCTGATGAATGTCCCATGTTCTCACTACTGTGACTCAGACCTTTCTTCTGGCTCATAGACCTCATCTGAAAGGTACTGTAGCCCCCTATCACCTCCAAAGAGCTCAGAAGGAGCCCATTTTCCTTGATGTAGTCCAGTGCCCTGATCACATCACCTAGCCCATGTGCAGGTACAGCCAGCCTGGGGGTCCTGGAGAACTAGCTCCTTGGCTGGTCAAAAACATCCAACAAAATAGAGAAAAGGAGCTGCATTTGGCGCAGAGCATCACCTAAGCAAATCCATCTGGAGATGTTCCTCACCCTGCCTGGGTGCACAGGTGGGTGATGGTCTGTGGCTAAAGAAAAACTTGAATGTACATTGGGTCCACCACACGGGTCCTCATCTGGGAAGTTCATGTTATCACACTGTATCCGTCTGGGTTTATTTGTCTCTAGTGGTCCCTTGCCTGAGAGTTTTGTGAAGCCTAAGCCTAAATCCAGACTGATTAGTGGACTAGCCATGGTTTTTTGTAAGCTCTAACTTTTACCTTGTTAAGCAGGGAAAACCCAGAGCTGATATGCACTTAAAATGTGCTTTTGCCTGGATTGTTGCTTCTGCCCAGGGAGCTGATTGCTGCTCTGGAGAAGGTGCTCAGCAACCAGCAGAAGCTGTGCCTGGGTTGGGTGAACACACAGGGTATAGCTTGAGGGGTTTACTCCTCCAGCTGAGGATTTCAAAATCATGGCAGAATTAGGAAATGCAGCTGAGAGCTGAGGCTGGGGTCTGTTCCACAACCTTCTCACAGAGTTTGATGAGCTTGGGCTTGTTGGCTGTTTGGTTTTATTCCTGTGCTACGGGACTAAATTAGCTAAAGCTACCCCAAAAACAGGCTTGGCTGCTGGTGGGGTGAAACTGTCTCAACATGCAGCTACTTGGCTAAAAAAGCCTCAGAGTTGAGTGTAGAGCACTTCAAGACATTTACAATGCTGAGATAGAAATTCATCTAGTTACCAACCTTTCTGCAAAGGCCACTGTGAAGCTAGGGGTGAGCTGGAGAAGCAAGAGAAGGATCATGGTGAACAGGCAAGATAGAGTAATGGGTAAGTGCTCTGGTTTAGCCTCATCAGGCCATCCCAGGTTGCCATCTGTCCTGGGGACAAACACAGCCCCCAGAGCTACATGTAGAAGTTGGTTTCCTCTTTCACAGCACCCTGCAGGCAGCTGAGTTTCTGTGATACCAAACCTGATGCCTCCAGCCCTCATGACCAAGAGATAAATACACCTCTGAACTAAAGAAAAGCCTTATTTCAGCTCTATCGTGCTCATTTTCTAGTCTACAAAGTTTAAAAAGTGCCTTTCTTTCTGGGAATTTTCTGACCGACTCCAGCTGCCTCCTCCCTTTGGGTGCAGCCAGCAGCGGGCTTAGAAATACAAGGTTTAATTAAAACAATCTTTTATGTTCTAGTGCAAGCCTTATTTCCTCTACCTGGTGAGAAATGGCTCTTGCCTCAATCAGCAATTGAAGTCTGAGATTGCTGTGCTGAGCAGAATGGTTGCCACTTTCTGTTAATTAAAGCTCATTCCAGGGAACTGCAGCCTGGCTGGGCAGAGACTGGCTCCCAGTTTTTGACTCCAGCCTTGCAGGAGCAGCAAAGGGACACAGGCACTAATGGGATACAGGAGAAAACCTGTCGCCTTCCACTTTATTCTGTAGACTGTGAAAACAAACAATATATTAATTGTTTCATTGGGTTTTTTTCCCTGATAAGAATGCTTTTGCAACTGTATAAAGGGGATGGTGTCTCCAACTGCAAACATTGACTTAGCATAGTCAAGAGATTTCCTCTTTAGTTGCATCTCCATTCCCACCAGGACTTCTCCCTGCCCAATTTATGCTCTCCCACTGGATGCCGGAAAGTTTTCCTCCCCATCGTGGTCCCTGGGAGGTGCTTCTGCCCCAGATGGGCATCGAGGTTTCTGTGCTGGACACAGTGCTGCCCACAGGCATCTGGGAGCAATACTTCAGACATTTCCCCATGTACAGTGTGAGGAGAAGGAAAGAAGAGCTTCTCCTGGCTAGCAGATAGCTCCACCAGGCCAGCTCTGAACAAGAGTTAAGACTGAAATAATGGGATCACTAAAAACAGATTTACCTTTGTGGAATGAAGTTATCGAAAGACAAGTACAACACTATGCATAATTAAGACTCTGCTTAACAATAAAGATCCTCCTTCACTGCATCAGCACCTCATTTAGCTTCTTTCTTGTTCTCACATTAAGCTGTAATCTCTCCCTATTAATGTAAGACCCTGTTTGTTTCTATAAAATATCTGTTTCTCTTTGCCAGTCTCCAGCAGGGGAAAGTGAGGGTGGACAGAGTCCTTTTGTCTGTGCTGTCCCAGGTGAAAATATCCTTGTCCTACTTTATTGCTCAGGCATTTTCCAGCACATTAGATGGCAGGAGGGTTGACCCTACTCTTCCTGAAGGTCTTTTCCATCTACCAGTATCAGATACCTTCACCAAGGGGTCCCTGGCTCTCTCTCCCTCTCTCTCTCTCTCTCTCTCTCTCTCTGTCCTCTCCCTCTCCAAATGGTGGGCACCTGGATGGGCACCTCCTGATGCCTCTGGTGTTTGAGGAGGATTGCATAGGACTAGGAAGTAACTATTCCTGTTTCACCAGAGTTTGGTAGGTGGTGGATTTGCCACATTGGTGGCCAATTTAGCCTCAGAAATACTCATGCTGGGCAACTGTGAGTGTTGGCATGAGCAAGGTATTGGTGCCTGGTTTATCTTTTGGCAAAGTCACAGCTTTCTGTCTTCTGGACCCAGGATCCCAGGATTTCATTTCCAGTTTCCAGCCCTATACCAGGACTGTGTGTATGAGAGGTCAGAGGAGATGAGCCAGTGTCCTGCCCTGGGGAACACCAAATAACCCATGTCCAACTGGTGGGGACTGGCAGAGCTGCAGCTGGTTACCAGCTATAGAAATCACAGCTAGGCAGCCTTGTGGAGTGCTCCAGTGTCCACTGCCCCACTGAGACTTGAGTTCTATCTCCTGACTACCTTGTCTGTTCTTACTGTGGGTGTTCAGGCCATGCAAACCACAGGAAAAGGGGGGAGGAACTGTTATCCAGAAATATTTGCAACACATGGGCTGTCACTGCTCTCAGGCATGACCAGAGAGCAGCTTTTCCAGCAGACGGCAGCAGCCTCACCAGCAGGTTTCACATAACTTGGAAGATGATAGGATCCCACATCACCCTCACACCAGCTCTTCATGGCCACTCACCCCTTCCCTCCCAGCTATGGGCTTAGTAGCTTCACCCCGTCTGCTCCATGAAGTGTCCCTGCAAAGCCACTGTTGTATAGCAAGAACTCAACTCTTTGCCCTGCAAGGCACTGAGCTGCAATAAGCCCCAAGGGAACAGCATCTCACCCTGCTGCTCTGGAAGGAAGTGAGATGATGGTGCAGGGCTGAGGGGTTTGGATGCTGTAGCATGGTTCCCACAATGGTATGACTGGACTCAAAATACAGATTCAGAGAAGGAAGTCTAAGAATGTGTCTTGGGAAACAAATGGGGTGTTTTGTTCACTGTAACAGCCACTTGCATTGCTGGCTTTTGCTTCTTGGGCATAAAGGTTCTCTCCCATCACTGGAGCACAGCACAGAGCAAAAGGAAGGCTTTATTAGCAGTCATTAGCAGCCAGCACCAAGTAACATGCTTTAATCCACAGAATCTTGCAATGTGGAGGTGCCAAGAAGCTGCCTGCCATGCTCCAGAGGTGAAACAATTCCCAGATTTAAGATGGGAGAGGAAGTTTGCAGATCGCCGAGGACAGGGGTTCCACTTCCACAGTTCTGGGAATGATGTGCTTGAAAAGCCATGTCATCTCATGAAGCCCCAGCTCTAGTGAGACCCTGGATAGGGCAGGATGTCCTGCGTTTGTCTACCCTACTCTCTCCCAGAAGTATGTGGAAATTTTCAAGGCTCCTGGTCTTTATCCCTGAAGAAGTTAGACTCATTCAGACTAGGGGTTTGGGAAGAGCAGACAGCAACAGTTTTTTGAGAGAGGGAAAGGATTTCAGCAACGCTTTTTGCCATCTGTGTTAGAAGGCAAAGATTGCATAGCAGCTCTGTCACCACCACTCAGGTGAGATGTCACTCCTTCAAGCCTCCATAACTCACTTTTGGGCTAAACCTGTTTCCTGACCATTTTCTAATGAGCTTGGCTACACTGTTAACTACTCATCTCTTCTTGCTGAGCCCATCAGAGTCCATGTACACCTCCACGAAATAAGTGGTAACTCAGGGTGCCTCCATGCTCCTCCACCTTTTCAAGGCTTAACAGAAGCTTTTCCCTAGGAAAAAAAAAGATTATTCTAAGCAGAACTTTTCCTACTAGACTTTTCCATGCACAGCCCTGCTGGCAGCATATGCATCCCATTCCCTGCAGCACTCCCATTCCCAAAGTAGCTCTACACTGCAGACCCTGCAGGGAGTCTTGTGCTGGCTCTTCACTAGCAAACTCCATCTGTGCTGGGGTGAAACTGCAGCAATGCCCAGATGCTGTGCTCCCAACATCTACAGCCGCAGGGCTGAGTACAGGGCCAGGTCAGATATATCTGCAAAAGGGGCAACTGCAGAGGCACCCTCCCATCCCAAGTATACCTGGCAGGTCTGTGCTTGTCCCCCCCCATTTCCTGGAAAGTCCTTGAAGGGCTTCTCTACCCCTAAATATTCCTCAGAGGTCCCCTTGCCAAGCACAGGCCAGGTTCACCCTATTTAGTGAGCCGGAGCTGTTGTCAGAGTTGACACCACTTAAGATTTACTCCATCCTGCATGGAAGGAAAGTCCAAACCCTCACATCTGAGTTAATGAAACAGTCTGAGGAGACAATAGTTCCTGGCGCTGCAAGAGCTTGCATTAGTGAGCTGGGGTTACGGAGAGCTCTGATCAATAAATATGTTGCCACAGCTTTTTGGAGCATCCATCACTTGTCAGGAAATGCATTTAGGCTAATACCTGCAGAGGGCATAAACCAGCCATAGGAATTAAAACCTGCTACATGCCAAATGGTAATGCACAATTTAATGATCATAGGATCTGATAAATAAGCAAAACTGTGAAATGAATAAATACGCTCTGGCATCAGCATCTGCAACCCAACCTGGCCATATTTAATGTCTCAAGACTAACCTGCAAGGTGTTTCTCCAGGCTCCTCTGTTTGCAGTACATGGGTAGCAAAGGCAGCAGCCCTCAACTCTTTCCCAGGAGAGCCCAAAGGACTTTCAAACCCAGTGTTTCTTGTCACCTCAAACACTGGTGTAGACAGGAACCTAGCAGGCTTTCTGTACAGGGAATTCTGCAGCAAAGGTCAAGGCAATGGGCTCTTCTCCATGGCCATGTCAGGCAAAGTGAAACAGGGAGTGACTGAAACCACCTCAAAGAAGATTTAGGCTGGATACTATAAGAAAGGGGATTGAAAGGTAATTCCTGACTGTCTGGTGAGGAGTGAGAGAGATTATAGGAAGATGCTAGAAATAGGACAGGCTAAGGAGAGCTGATCCTGGGACTAGAGGCTCCAGAGAGCCTCTTTGACCTCTCTGCCACCCCATCAGGTTCATCCTGTTCTTCTGCCAGCAGCACCAGCACAGCCCAGGGCTCTTGCTGCATTGCCTCAGAGCATGTAGGACCAGGCAGGAGGAAAGGAGCTAGCACTGAGTGAGGAAAAAACACCTAAGAGAGCAGATTGAGAGAGAGCTGCTGCTGAGAGCGTCACTCCTGTTGCACTCCAGCACCTATCCAGGGGATGGCTCGGCACACAGAAGGGAGGATAAGCGGCATGAAATTAAGAAAGGGAAATTTTCAGGTCCACAGCAAGAAAAAAACTTTCTGACAAGAAGATTTATGAGACTGTGGAGAAATTTCTCCCAAAGAAAGCCTGGGACATTTGAAACTAAATTAAACAGTGAATCCAGAGATGCAGACGGGGAAAACATTTGTGCTGCAGGAGAGTTGGATTAGAGGGAGCTGACTGAGGCACTGTCCATTGATAATTTATTCCTGATCTGTTGTGTTATCTGTCCATGCTTTCCTACCACATCCATCAGCTGACTCTCTCTGGTCTTTGAGAACATGGATGAGGACCTTTGTGGCCAGTGTGGACCAGGGATCATTAAATACCCCTTTCTGCCATCTTCAATACTAGCTAAATCTCCTTGGCAGCTTCGGGCAGCTCAAGCACAACCCTTGTGCTTCCTATGTCAAAGCACAGCGAGTGCTGCTAACCCCCATGAGATGTCCAGCAGCACTTCAGGCAGACCTATTACAGCATGTGCAAGGAGATGAGCCAGAGGGCAGCTGCACTTCAGGCAGTCCTCAAGTCCCTAGACCATAGTCATTAAAAGCCCATAAAGACAAACAGCTGCAGTAGCAGTCAAACTCCACAGGGGTGAGAAGAAAAGGGCCATGACACCCTTTGGGATTGGTGGTGGGCACCTGTTCCTCAAAACAAAGCCACCACCTCACTTCAAGCCACTAAATAGACATTGGTGGCTATCAGTCACTGCTATCTAGACCACCTCCTTCTGGGACTCCTCATGTCAGGTCCTGTCCTGCAGCTGCCTTGGGCACAGCTTGGGATGGACACAGTCAGCACGTGGACCAGAGACCTCTGCTGAGCATGCTACATTCTCTGCAGATCCAAGCAAGAAGACCACATGAAGGTCTCCACAGCCAACCTCTGCTTTGAGCTCAGTCATAAAACCCAAGCACAAGAGATGGAGAGGGTGAATTCAAGAACACGAGAGCACAAGTGCTTGAAACAAGCTCTTCATGTAGGGACAGTGTGACAGCACAGGTTTAGCAGTTCAGGCTCTCTAGTGCTTGTGCTGCTGCAGATAACAGCTCTCTGATAGAGACCTGAGACCCTGAGGGAGCTCATGAGATGGTTCAGGGGAGCAGAAGGTCTCAAATTTGGCTTTTTTCTCAACCAAGTGCTAAATCTATTCCCTGAGCAGCAGCCCAGGCTTACTGCAGTTCTGTCCCAAATCCTTTGTGTCCCCCTCATTGGGCACCACTAGTCATACCATGGCACAGTGAGTCCATTCATGGAGCTGATCTGGCTGAAATGCACCTGGCACACCCCACACACCCCAAAATATGTTTTTTTCAGCCAGATCAGTGCCATTAGCTGACTCGCCATGGAGACACAAGAGCATTGGCAACGAGGATACAACGGGGTGGTATTGGGTTTGGCAGGAGGGCAGTATGTGACAATCCTCCCTCAATTTGTGCTGCTGTGCCAGTGCTTCCTATAGCTGGCATTGGCGTGGTCTTTCATGCCCTGCCCCTGCAGGACACTGTCATTAAAGACATCTAAGAAGCACACTCCTGCTTTTGCTAAAGAGCCCATGAAAATGTTTACTAGGATAGAAAAATTTGGAAAAAAAATCTTGAACCACATCCAGAGCACATGCCTTTGAGACGGGCTCTTTTAACCTGACTCACTGTTATCTTTTGGCCTCTCACTTGCCTCCCTTCAGGGAGTGCATGCCTCGTTTTGCAAACAACCCCCGTATTTTGCAATGTCACCTCCAATTCTCACAGGAGCCTCTCCCTGATCTGATTATACCACAAGCATGCTCACTGATTAGCCCTCCAGCTACCTGCTGCAACCCCCAGAACTATCCTTTTGCAGAGTTGCAAGCAGTTAACAGCTCCCCAGCCTGACCTCCATCAGGATGCCAGTCTGCTCCATAAATGTCCCTACCCAGCCTGGGAGGACAGAAGGAGCAGAAATATGCCTTGCCAAGGAACAATGTCATCAGGATGACAGCCACACTCTGATTTCCAGGGAACATTTAGCTTTTCCCATCCTGAAATGGATCTTTCATTCCTGGGAGTGTCAGGCTACCCAAAGGAGCAGGATCTCCACCTCTTGGCCTCCTCAGCACCACTCACCACTGGGATTGTTGCAAGACTGTAGCCCCTGTGTGTGGTTTTCTGCCAAGTCCCCTTCCAGGCTGTGCCACCTACGTGGAATAATTTTTGGAAGCCTTTTCTGACACCATGTAATCAGGCAGTGATATGTAAGAGGGAGCTCTCATCTCTAACTCTTGTGTCATGACAGGTGAGGAATTAGGAAAAATTATAACCCAGCACAGATTCAAATGAGAAAATTGCCCCCTGTCTTTCCAGGACCCTCATCACTACAAATGCAGGAGTGCTGCCTCTCCTCCCAGTCTCAGCAGCTAACAGCAGAAGGGAGATGGGTTTAAAGACACCTTCTCCAGCACAACAAGAAGGCACGTATACCTGCCACATGATTTCAACTGGGGATTGAGCGTGTGTGTGCCAAAAGCACGTGGCACAACCACCCCTGATGTGTAGCAGCGGAATGGGAAGGAAGCAGCACGTGTGTGAGACAGCAGAAGTCATCCTGCTGGTATGCTCTCCATCATACACACAGCTCAAGAGGTGCTGCCCAGGTACACGTGCATGGTGGTGTGCACACCCCTCTCACCATGCAACCCCAGCATCCCAGCAACAAAGGAATGAACAAATCTAGAGATAGATAGCATCTTGCACAAATGCAGAACAGATGTTCCAGCAAGAACCTGAAAAAATACATAATTAATAAATAGATAGAAGAATCCTGTTCCTTTTTCACTTTGCTTTTTTTCCCTGGAAAGTGCTATCATGAGCTTGAAGTCTGCGCCTGTGGTTCCCTGCAATGTCTCAGCATGGGATGGGCGAAAGATCCAGGATGCACCAACTCCCTTTCGGGATGAGTTATACAAAAGCCGGACTCTTTTATTTGACATCTGCTGCAAGGGAAGCCAACCCAAGGAAAGGACGAGCTCTTCTGTTTCACCATCTTGCAATAATTCAGGATAATCGAAGGGAAAAAAACACAAAACAACCCCAAGACCCGAAGGAGCAGGGGAAGAGAGAACAACTTGCAAGAAGAAAAAGAATCAGCCATTCCTAAACACAGAGCAGCGGCCCAGCCAAACCAAACAGTAATGATTCATTGACCTGTCTTCACCCTTCGTTTTTTCTATAATGAGCAAAGAAACCACAGAAATGTGGAGCCAAGGTCTCTCTCCGCTCCCAAGGAACAGGGAGGAGGATGTACAAGCTGCAACTGCCCTTTGACAGGTTTCATGATGGTCCAACTCCTGTGTGCTCAGTCCAACCTCACCACCAGCCTCCTTGCCCATCTCACCTCATCTCAATTCATTCGTTGTCCTCACTGCCTTGCTGGCCTAGGCTTGCTTCCCCCACCCCCCCCACACAACTGCACTGGGGAGGTGGAAACAGGTACCACAGCCAGGTCTCTGATCCTGCCTTTGGTGGGGCCAGCTGGACAACAAATACTTGTTCTCCCCAGCCAGCTCCACTCATAACTCAGCCTGCTGTCACCAAAGCCAGTAGTGAAGCCATCTCTGTGCCAGGCTTGAGAAGTATTGGCTTGGGAGCAGATGCACACCCCATTTGGATGTTCCAGCTGCACACAAACTACTGGGCAGCACCTTCCATCCAAAAGCCAAAGAGACACAGCTGAGACCTCACAGAGAGGGAGGGGGCTGAAGACCATGGCTCAGCTGGCTTGTTGAACATGTCAGAGAGCCCGAAAACTGTGGACAGACTTGTACTCTGCAAACAGCTGCAAAAGCTCACATCGCTTCTTCCCCCATCCCAAAGGTTCAGGAGCCCTTGTGCTTCCTGCTGCAGTGTGGCCAGCAAAGAGGTTTTGCTCTTCCCAAACTGCACCACATGGGTTTTGCTGAGCAGCTTGAAGAGGTGGCAGAGCACACCCTGAAAACTAGGGCTGATTCCACTGCCTCCCTAGCAGTGCTGCAAGACAACAGCCTCTAACAGGGGGCAGTAGAGAGCAACAGCCTCTTCATCCCCACCTCCTGGACCCCAGTACAGCCTCCTGTCCTCATCCAAGCTCCCTCAGCTGGTGTGATGGCCACCTATGGCCCAGAGCTTTCAGGAGAGGGGTGTCCCTAAAGGCTTTGGGACGTTGTCTTCCCCATTTCGCCACTGTGTGACTGAGCTGTCAGGGGCTGTCCACCACATTCCTGCACTGTAGCCTGCAGAGGAAGGACTATTCAACATGCATTAAGATGTCTCTGAGTCCATGCTCACTCACTAAGCTGTTATGGAACCTGGTGGGCTCAGAGCCCTCTTTACAACCTTGAGTTGCTTCTGTTTCCCTAGGGGAGATTGGTAGCTCCCCAGCGCTGGTCAGCAGGTGAGCAGCTCAAAGTCAGTGCAAAGCTCAGGGAATCCTAGGACAGACATTCAACCATTGACAAGAAGATCCATTTCCCAACATGGTTTAATCCCATGGGTGTATCTGGAGCCCCCCAAATCCCATTAGGGGGAATCACAGCAACAGGGCAGCAAACAGCTCCACTCCACAGATATGAAGGGGGATGTGGCTATTACCTGAGTGTGTTATGAAGGCTGGTCGATTCTCAGCCTCTATCCTTGCTCTGAATACCTGCATCACTCCCCACATGGCATCAGAGAGCTGGCATTGCTACCTGGTCACTCAGCAGCATGAGCCAGATGCTGCATGGGTCTCATGAGGACCAGCCCTGCCAACCAGCTAACAATGTCCTCTCTTGTTCAAAGCAGCACTCCAATCACTGTGGCCTTCTGAGGATATGAAAAAAAATTCGATCAGATCCAGCAGCTCAATAATGCTTTGCCTTGGACTTCTGCAGACGAGCAACAGGGACCAGAGGGAGCAGTAAGAAATGCAGGAGAGATGAAATGGGGTATTCCTCCTGGTTATATTTCATTTTCATGCTGTCTCTGCAGCTTCTCATTCGAGCCAGGGAGAAAAGAGACAAATCGCTGAAGACAAGCTGCTTTACAAGAGTTTCCATTCCCATTTTGTGGCCCCTGGGGGTTCTTCCCGCACTGCCCCCAAGCCTCCAAGCAAATGGCTTGACGTTTGCAGGGGTTGCTCACCTCCTCCGAGTGGAAATACAACTGTTTGTTCAGCTTCCCAGGGGGTTGGTTATCTTGTTAGATTTGTAAGAGCATTTAACAGGTTGCTTAGCCGTGTGCCCTTGAAATATCTCAGGCAGCATCTTCCAAAAGTACCATCAGCATCATGCTGAGCTCAAGCTAATTATCTCCATCTCCCAGCAGGACAATTGGCTTCATCCAGCACAGTGCTGACCCAGCCACACAGCTGCCTCCACAAGCACATCTGTCTCAAAGCCTGGGCAGGCACTGACTGAGCATTGCCCTCTTCCCTCCACTCCTCAATTCCTTGCTGTGCCCAGATGTGAGGGCAGCAAAACAACTGCTGTGGAGATGGGTGCCTGCCCAGACCAAGACTTCCCTTCTCCTGGTAGAAGAGGCTGTAATGCCCAGGCAGAATCCCAAAATATCCCAGGTTTTCAAGGGCATTCTTGATCTCTCTTGGCCATCCTCTCTGCTCAGAACAGAAACAGCACCTCAAAGAGGCCCTCAGAGCCACAAAGGAGCTCACAACTTCCCTGCCATGCAAGCTCCACCCCACAGGCTTCCTATGGGTTATCACAAAACTATCCCTTCCTCTCTGCCCTCCTTTGTCCCCAGCTTGGTGCTATCCAGCCTCCCTTTAACATTACCCACTGGAACACTTGCTTATCCCTCATTGGGCTGCTTCTTGGTCTGCAAAGGCCACCCTCTTACACCTGAGATGTCCCAAGCATATCTTGGCAGACCTCCTCATCCCTGCCATGCTGAAGGCTATGTCCCCTAGCATCTCCCCTGCACTATGACTGCTCCTGGTCAAACAGAGGAAGGGATGGGAGAGTGGTCTTGCCAAACCCGCCATGGTTGTCCAGGATGACACCAAGTTCCAAGGGCCATCACCAAGTTGGGGTCCCTGCCTTATAGAGTCAAGATCGGTAGCCAGCCCTGGCAGGGCCATCACAGGAGCTGGGGAAAGGGAGCAGCTAGGAGACACAATAACCACGTGGGATGGGGGCAGTCACCCTGGGAGCAATAAATGTCACCAGCACAAGCCACACATCATTGCACCCTGTTAGCAAGTTCCAGCTCGTTGCGCCTCCTGTGTAATTCATAACCACTTAACAAGGCCACTGATGGAAAATTAGCCAAACATCAGTAAGCAGGGAATGTGGTCGTCACATTCATCCTGCTAACTGGTGGTTAATTATCTCATTGTGCCTCCCATGTACTAATTGCAAACTGTTTCCCATAGTCTACCAGTAACATTTAAACTTTAGGAAGGACCCTGGCAGCAGATATGTTTTTCCAGTGCTTTTCATGCTCCTGTACATACCCTCAGACTTACAATTGTGGTATCAAGGAGCTGGTCTTCCCCACTTTTGTTAATGACACCAGCAGTACAGAGAGGAGCTTTCTGCATTCATACTATGGCCCTTTTGCCCTCACAGCTTCATCAGAGGGTTAGGGGATGTTGCCAGGGTCTTTTGGGGGGACGGAGGAATAGGGCTGCAAAGTCAGGCTCTGGACATTGATGGCACAGCTAAGGGACTCCAGGTTACAACCAGCCACCAAGCAGTTGGTGCAGGCAGTGAGGACCTCATTGCCCAATGGGTCACAGGTACAGCTACCTGCTCACATCTAGGAACACCCTGCCCTGTGCAGAGCTGCTTGGTCAGGGTTTGGAGACACATCCTGGGGACACAGGGGTGGAAACGTGGCCCAGGGCAGAGGAACAGCTGTTTACTGAGCCTGGAAGGTGCTAGAAGGGAAATCCCAGAAATATTTCACCCAGCTGCATGTGCTGTGCCCTACACCAGGGAAAAAGCTCTGCAAATACTGCATTTAGCCAGACACACGTGACTCGCCTCTGGGACACTCCAAAATGTGGCTCCAGACAACACTGTAGGGGCCCACAAAATGGGCAATGCCACTCAGTCTGCTTTTTCTGCCCCACCTTGTCCTCGCCACCATCTTATGGTGCTCATAGTGTGTCTGATGATTGAAGGACACTCTTGGGCCCCCAGAGTTTGGAAGAGCTGTTTCCCCATCTGGACCAAGAGTGAGGGTCTCTGCAGAGTGTGCAAATGGTGACATGCTGGAAGGAAGAAACTCTGAGAGGAGAGACAGAACGGAAAGGACTCCTGAAAGCATCCTTGAGCACCAGGGATGAAGTGGGATTCCTGCCAGATTCTCCAGATGTTTAATTAATACTGTAAGACCCCTGCTTATCTGGCTGATCCCAATGTAAAAGGGTCCCCAGCTCAGACTCAGCTCTGCTCTGCAATGGGATGGAGGCAGCTGGTGAGCTGCTGGGCTTGGAGCTCTTCCCACTGGCCTTTCTCCTCCTGCCTGGTCTGGATACCCAGTGTCTCTGCCTGCCAGGGAGCAGTGAGACAAATCTCAACAGGCACCCTAAAGGGAGCTTCAGCAGGGCTCGACCAGTCCTTGGGAGACTTCCCTCCCACTCCTGCTCACTACACTCAGTCTGGTTTCCAAAGGAGCCAACAACAAGCAGAAAACATCCCTGTAAGGCAGATCCTGCCAGCCATGGTGCAGCTTGCCATGAAAACAACTTCTCTTTGTGCTCTGGGTCTGCTGCGAGCATAAAGGAGCACATCAGTGTTGGTGGACAACTGCGGGCTGGCCATGGGGGACTGCCCAGAGCAGGAAAACAGGTTCAAGCGTTGTTAGCTGCAAAATTACTAGTGAAGACAACTCAGCTGCTGCACAAGCAAAGACTGATAGCTAGAAAAGTAAAAGAAGTCCCAGTATACATTTCCTCCCCATCTACTAGCTGGTTTTGCCAGCTGGAGAGCCATTTCTCTCCAAAATGACCACAGGAAAGGGATCTCATGGCCCCAGTTGAACACATCATTCATCTTCCAACTAAGCAGGCATTGCAAGGCAGGCAGGGGTGTCTGCTGTGCCGGACCAGCCAGCCCTCAGAGATGTGGGTTCAGAAAGGAGGGCAAGAGACCTCACCTGAGGGTGAAGGAGGGGTGGGAGGTAGTGGAGACAACACTGCTGCCATTTCCAGCTTCAAGGAGGCCTCTAGGCTCCCTTCCTACCATGGCTCCAGAAGCTCTTTGAAACGAAACTAGCATTTACAGAGCATTTCCCTGTGTGATACTGAGGTGAAGGTTTTGGCATCACAGTGAATTTTACACAGAAGAGTTGATCCTTGAGCCCACAAAAGGAGCCATAACACTTTGCTGTGTTCCCCGAGCCAACCAAACCCAAACCACACCAGTAACATGACCATCACATACATTCAGGGAGGGCAAAAATCCACCCTGTTGGTGTTTAGTTGAAAAAAGGGAATTACATGGCAATGAGGATGCTCATTAAAAAGAATCTAAATGAAATAAAGAGCCAAAGAGATGAAATGTGTATGGGCAGCATGGGGTTGTTTAGAGATGGCCTTTTGGAGTCTCAGCACAGACACGCTCCTCCTCGCAGAAAAAAGACATTTGAAAGGCTGTCCAGGTTAAATAACAGGGCAGGGGAGAAAAGAGGACAGTATTCACACGTTGAAAGCTTGTCCAGCTAGAGAATTAAAAAAGAACACAGCCTCTGTCAGATTAAATGTAAATACACAATAAGACAACCAGAAAAAATTGTGAAGATTAATTTGCCGTGGCTATAAAAATGAACAGTCTCTCTTTCAGCTGCAAGAGCAGCAGAGTCTGCAGGACCATGAGACAATCAGACGAGGACAAGTTCACAGCATGACAAAGCAAAGGACCATTTTTTTTCAAATACACTGCAAACAGGTTTGGAAAGGTTCCCACCTTGGAAGCTTTGCTATGGTCCATCTCAAAACAAACCTGAAGACAAGCAGCAAAACGGCCTTTAAGGGTACTAAGATGGCAGCAGAAGAGCAGGGAGGTTTTCTCCCTGGCTAGAAATGGGCAAAAAAAGGCCAGGACGCATGGCTGGATTCTCAGCAGAGGGGCAAGGAGGGAGCATGAGGACCTGCACTGCTCAGTCTGTTCATGAATGAGTTCTGGGATGGACTCTGCTGCCTGGAAAAAAGATTGTGCAGGACCAGGGAGAATAACAGCCTGTAAAGGCATGGAGAAAGCATGGAGGAAATAAATACATCCTTCACTGTCTCTTAGTACAAGAAGAAGTCAGCAGGTGAACTTGACATGCTCCAGCAAGCTCAGCGTTTATGGCAGGCTGAAATATTATTTGGGAGAGGGAACAGGTTTTGCTGGGATGTGCTAGGCACGAACTACTGAAGGAGACCAGGTAGTGGGTTTGTCTCCTCTCACAGCTGGGTCTCTGGTCCAGATTGTCTCTGATGTGTTCAAAATGAGCCTGGGTCACCTTACAGAAGTACCTTTCCTTCCTTTGCAAGAGTAACTATATCCTGAAGGTAAATGGGCTGCAGGAGGAGATTGGAGTAGGAGCAGTGATTCCAGCAGTCTCCTCCTTGCCATCAAAGGAAAAAGGATGCCTGATTTCCCCAAGGCTCATGGTTCTCCTGCTCTCCCTAAGCTAGGCAGAGTTATAACATCGTAGAAACCCAGAATCCATCCCCTTTCTGAAGGGATTTCACTATACTATCCTGTGGGCATCCAGAAGCCTTCATAAACACCCTGCTGGCTCCATCCCAGTCAAAATGGGTGCCCTTTCCCCCCCAGTATCAGCCCATACATCACCCAACACGCTGTAACTGTGACCGGCTGCAGGCACCTGGCAAGTGCCCCCATTTTTTCATCTTCTGTCTATGAGGCAGGTATTGGAGGTAATGAGCTCGTGATGAAGAGCTGGAGCAAGATTTCTGGCTGGCATGGCTATCCCAAACACACAATTAAAATCAGTAATAATGCAACTACTCTTGGTCCCAATGCTGGGCAGCTCACAGCAGCACGGCTGGTGATGTCTGCTATGAAATTTGTGCCAGTTTTGCCTGGATAGTAGTGCCTGGATCAAAGGAGCTTGTGAAAGAAATTAAATGCAGTATGGGTAGGTTCCCTGTGCCTGCCTGTTATAAATACATACCACAAATGTTAGCTTTTAGGCTTAAATTCCACCTTCTGAATGAGCTATTATTTCTGCACAGCCAAGCAGCCAGATGAGATTCTTGCTTTTGTATTTTGATGAGTAAAGAGGATCTGATGTCTTGGATGTCTCTGATCCAGACCAGAGCTTTCTTTTGCACCTAATCAGCTGTGGTCCCTGTATCTCAGCTCTAATGTGGACCAGCAAGAGGCTTCAGGTATTGATCAGGGAGTGCAAAGACTTTAGCAAAAAGTGGCCAGCATCCTCACAGAGCAGTTCAGTTGTCAGTATGTCTGTGGTCCTGGGTGCATGGTGAGTATTGTTTGCAGTGTGACCAGGTGCAGCATTCACCTGCTTTCCAGGGCAGCACATCTCTCCCAAATTAGGGTTATTCTCTCCCAGATTAGGTGTTAAACCTGATGGTAGAAAACCAGCAGCCACTCCTAAGATGCTGCTTCTTAAAGAAGCAGGATGCTGCTGATGGGCACTATCTTGGGTCCGGGATGAGGCATTTCCAGGGTATACTTAGCCCCTTTGCGGGGCAGGGAGTCCTGAGGAGGCAGGAATGAGAAGCTGTTGCCTCCACCAGGCATCTCTACAGATGTTGCAGCTCCTGGCCCTGCTGAGCCCCATTGCTAATCTGCTGCTGAGGTTCAGCCCTATGCATAGCTGACCTCCTTCCTTAGTCTCAGCTTCAATACTCTGTGAGCAGATGCCAGTAGCTTTTATGACCTTTAGAGCCATTATATGTTTTCGGGAGGGCAGTAACAAACTGTATCTCTAAGGAACCAGCTTTCCACATTGCTCGAGATCCAGCTCTCTCAGATTGTTTACCAGGAGCCAAATCCAACTTTGATACAGACCAGAGATCACAGCTGGCAGAATCCAACCCTGACAGCAGACCACGTCCATGCAGAGTGTGCAGGAGGTTTCATCTGGACACAAGCTCTCAGTCCCGTGCTTCAAGGTCATTCACAGGGCACATAGCTACTCACCAGCTCCTTTGCAGTTGGAACGCAAGAAGGGCCATAGCATGTGACAATAGCCCTTCTGCTGCTGAAAAGCATTCTCCAAACCAGTCCCTGACCACAGCTGCCAACATCAAAAGAAGGACTAAGGTTGAACAGGGCTGCAGGATCCAATTGGGAAATTATTTCCCCCAGGAAATCCACGAGATGATCTGCCGTGGGCTATCCTGGGTCTCTTTGAGGAGAAACCATGGAGGGTGCTAGAACAGCTCCATTGAAGCAGAAGCTGAGACAAAGGTACAGCAAAACTAGAGCAACCTTTAAATGCAGTTATCAGGGCAGCGACGGCCCCACTTCAAGGTAGACAAGACAGCAATCAGGAAGGAGAAGTGTTCCCAGAGCAGCACCACAGCAGGCAGGCTGCAAATGCATCTGTTACTCATCTCATTAACAGCAAGGTGTCACAAAAAGGGGAAAACCTCTTTCCTGAAATTCTGGGGAGCCAAACTCTGCCTGTGGTGCAGAGAGACTCCTGTCCCGACCAGAGGGACTGCTGCTTCACTCTGGATTCACAGAGCTGGAAGTGAGAGCAGGATCCAGCCCTGCAGCCCTTTCTATATCAAAAAGAAACATCTGTTTCTTTGAGATTTCTTTTTTTTTTGAAAACAAACCTCAGACAACAGCCTGAGTGGCTTCTTGAAGCTTTGGATTTCTCTTCCCTTTTTTACAAATGGTAATTTCAGGCTCATGAAAGGGGAGTGATGTGACACACTGACTACACAGGCTGTCTGCACAGAAGGAAAGTGGCTCATGCCCAGGAATGCAGGGTGCTGCTCCAAGCCTTCCCCACCTACTGATACCACGTCATTGCCCCCAGCCTCAGTTTCCCCCTGTGACAAAGGATGCTCATCTTTGGAACAGCGGCATCAAGCAAGGAGGTCACTTGGCATCACCTCTCCATGCCCCTGCAGCTCTCCAAGGACATTGCACAAGGCAAGGTTTCCTTCTTGGTACTTTATTAGCTGCAAGAAAAGAACCTCCAGCCTCACCCCTTGGCAGGGAGATTTCTCCTTTATCCTGCCCATCAAGTCTGGCAGCCAATTTTAGCAGAGGCCCTGCTCCTTAGGAGCCAGAGGGTAGCCCCCAAATTCACTTTGGCTACCCCATCTTGCAGGGATTGGTAACAGCCCTTCATGCCACAGGCTGCCATACCCATATCCCTATCCTCCTCCCAGGAGTCACCCACTCTTTGCCACCAAAACCAAACATCAGAAATGCCGCAGCTTGTTTTCACATCCTCCAGTTGGTTTGTTTTTCCATGGGCTATTTTTATTCTTGCCCTGATCCTAGTCATACTGGGGATTTAATGTTTCAGCCAAAGCAATAAGAAATAAAGAGCAAAGAAAGCGAATCGGGATCCAGAGCATTTCAATAAATTAAAAGAAAAAAAAAAAAGAAAAATTAAAGGACAAAAAGAAAAAAAAAAAGAAGACACAGCCCAGCACAGAGGAAGCAAAGCAATCAGAGCAAAAGCTGTCAGCTTTGCCAGTTCCCGTTTGTTCACAGATCAAATTCACTGCCTCTCTCGTCCAAAAGTAACAACTCCTAAGTCTCCCTCATGCTCCCAGTGGAGGTGTTTTCCATATTGGAAACAAACCTACTTTGACATTCCTGATGCTGTTTTACCCAAATTGCTCTCTGTTGAGCCACCTCTCGTGTTTCCCATTTGCACCATGCCATGTCCTCGGGACAAGCTCGGGGCCAAGGTGACTTCAGGCAGTGCTGGCACCAACCTGGGCTTGCACTCACCCGGCCAGTGGATCCCTCAGAGGCAACAGCTGAGGCTCCCTGCTACCACAATCCTCTCCAACCCATCCCCTCTGGTCCTGGGGTAAATCTGGCCCAAGACAAAAGGTATTTGGCAACAAAGCCCCAGACTGTATGTTGCTCACCAGGGAAGGGTCTTGGTGCTTACATTCATCCACCAATTTCTGCTCAAATGTCCTTTCCCCGCAGCACCTTGAAGCTCTATGTCTCCAGGAAAACCTGCCTCTTCCCTGGTGGGATCTTGTCATTAAGCAGGGGAAAGACACAAAAAAGCTTTGCTAGTGAAAGGATGGAGAAAGCCCCTACAACCGATGCTGGCTGCCGATACCACCATGACATCTTCATCATAGGATCATAGAATGTTTTAGGCTGGAAGGGACCTCCACAGGTCATCTGGTCCAACCTCCCTACACAAGTAGGGACATCTCTACCTAGGTCAGGTTGCTCAGAGCCCCATCAAGCCTGACCTTGAATAACTCGAGGGATGGGGCCTCCACCACCTCTCTGGGCAGCCCATTCCACTGATCTACCACCCTCATATTAAAGAACTTTTTTCTAATACCCAGCCTAAATCTATCCTTTCTTATCTTTAAACCAATACTCCTTGTCCTGTCATTACAAACCCTTTTGAATAGACCTTCCCCTGCCTTCCTGTAGCCCCTTCAGGTACTGGAAGGTCAATAAAAGGTCCCCCTTATCTTCACAATTAAGTATCTGACTAATTGTTATGAGATCCCTCCAGGTGAGAATTTCAGATGGTCCTGTCCTAGATAGTGTATCTGAATGTCTTGATCTCCTTCCTGAGTGGCAAGTCTCAAAGCATCCTTGCTGAAGCAGTGACCACCCTGGGCAGAGACGTGAGTTTGTAAGTCATCAATGGGAATGGTCACATAGTACGGTCTGCTGTGTTTAGTCAAGATATTTAAGAGACATTTTTCATGTACTTGAGGTGTCAGTGGCACTGAATTATGCATGTGCTGTGTGCTCAGGTAGGATCATAGACAGTCAGATGATAAGAGCCGAGCAAGATAACATTTTGCAGAGTCTCTTCTAGCCCAACAGAGGACACAACACCAAGAACCCTTGTGATCAAGGTTCTCATCACCACCAGACACTGACCACCTCTCCTGTCCAGTGGATTGGTTTCCTATGCCAATACCCAAGTAAATTAATTTGTTGGCTTGTTTTTCACTTTAACACTCTTTCTGTGCCATGCTTGAGAGACACAACACCAACAGGGCATTTCTCCTTCATACGTATATGGTCCCACACAGCTCCTCTAGCTGGTTGAGTTTTGCAGGTACTGAACTCATAACCCAGAGCCTTTTCCCCAATTCTCCTGACCCGTTGCAGATCCAGCCTTGTTAACCCGTTGCCCAGCCTGGTCCTTGCTGTGTCTCCAAATGTCTCCAAAGGAATAGGGTTTTCATGCAGTGTCTCCAGGCACAGTTTGCATCCAATCTTGTTTCACCAGTGACCTACAAGAGTGTGGATCACACCCTCCACCTCCTGAAGTCTTTGCAGAGAAGCACACAGTCCCACTAAGTCAGAGGATATAACAAGGGGAAATTTAAATTGTGAAACACTAATAATTATCAGTGCCCCAATTAGCCAGCAGTGATGGCAGCCAACCACCAGGGAGCTGTGGGAGGAGAGCCAGCATCCCTGCAGTATCAGTGCCTCATTGGACACACAGATAGCATTCACCTTGCCAAGACCTGTACCTGTCTGCCCACCACTGAAGGCAGCCCTGGGGATGCACATGAGGAGACCTTTCCCTCCTTTTCCCAGCTCTGAGACACCATTTCACCACTGCAGTTGCTGGACTGGAGCTGGGAAGACCTGTGCTGCCTTCTCTGCTTGACAGCTGCACTCTGCTGATGGGTGGCTAACAGCTGAGGGATGAGGAGAAAGTGGTGAAGTCAGTTTAATAGCCTTTTCCTCCTTGTTATCTCTCAACTTCTCCCAACAATTTGATCAAACTTCTGTAAAACTCATTGCCAAACAAGCCCTTGCCAAACAGGCCCCCTTGTCCACAAGACTCTATTTATAACTGAGATCCCATTTAGCAGATAAGCCAAGGGAATTCAAGCAGGATTTAAGCTAAGCAGTTATCTGTGACTGGCGGCCACAGTGTGCATCACATTAGATTTACTGGGGACATGGAAAGAAGAGGGGCAGGAGAGCAAACATCCCCCAGAGCAGCTGACCAGAAACCCAAGGGATGCAATTGCTACTGGCATAGACACAGCTCTGGGAGATTTTGGGAGCAGCCAAGGGAGACTCCTGCACACCTCAGGATCCTGTAGGTATCTGTATCACTTCTCCTCTCCTCCTCCAGCTTCACATCACCATCCAAAGCATATATTGCTTGCAAGGGTTTTACTTGTCTTCCCAGACAGATATTACAGTCTAAGATGATGCACTTAACAGGGTTGTGAAATCTGCCATAAAGTTTACTGCCCTACATCAATATAATGCCCTGCAAAGTTAATACGAAGATACCTATTTTATAACAAAGACAAATAAAAACATCTCCCATTAGCACCCAGAATTTCTGATGGCCAGATGCTGCAACGAAATGGGTGGAGAATATTAATACACGTATGTATGAAGCTACGCACATGTACATACCTATATATATACCTATATAAAAACAAGAGACTATTGGATTTGCTCAGAAATTCTGCAGTGTTCGGAGGGCTTTATTTTCACGCTGCAGGAGAGATTGGCTGCAAATCCAGAGACACTTCTCTGCTATTACACCATGTCAATTTTTCATCATCTCAGAGGCCCTTGTCATGGAAAAATGGATAACTTTAAATTGATCCAAGGGCAGAGTTAAACACCTGGACTTAAATGCAGCAAGGAGTAAAAAGCAAAAAGGAATCAGTTACTTCCCATGCAAAGCAATGGCATTGGGGTCAGTCATTCAGGATACTGAACTTGGGAACTCCTCCGGCCTCTCTAGGGAAGCAGGTAGCTCCTAGAAACGAAAATCCCCTTGGTATCTGTGGACATTTCCACAGTGAAGGGGCAGTGGGATGGAGCTCTGTGATCCATGGCTGTGTCTTTACTGATGGCCATGGGGTGCAGCTGGGAAGCTGAGCATCCCTGGAACAAAATGGGGCTGCTGGCTGCAAACCTGGAAGTGCTGAGCCAAACCCAGCCCTTGCAATCCCAGCCCTTCATCAATCCCCAGCCAGGCTCCAGCCATGTGCCCAGCACAACCAGCCTGCTTGCCCTCAGCTCCCCTCTGCCCCTCCTCTGGTCACTCTGGCTACTTGAAGGCACAGTCTTGATTTCTCCACTTCCAGTCCCACCGTGTCACTTTGGTTTCTTTGCTGTTCGGCTTGGCCGCAGCTCTTGTGCGGAGAAACAATGAGTTTTCACAGGATCTGTCCCAGCCTCTCCCCCAGAGGCAAACAACTGTCTGAATAGCCCTAGGGGTGAGAGCTATAGGGCAGTTTGTCACCCTCAGAGAATGGACAAGGGCACCTCAGAGAATGGACAAGGGCACCCCAGCATCCCAGTCCACCCATGTTCCTCTGTTCCCATGTACGCCCACAGCACCACCCTTGCCCTGGAATATACTTTTCAGTGTCTGAAGCACCAGGTGCATTCCAAAGACATGCCAGCAGCTGGCAGAGGAGGTGTTGTCTACATCCTCCTCTCTGCTCCTTCTTCTCACCTCTTCCTCACCTCCCCACTGTCTCCATCCATGTCCCCAGGTACCAGGTCAGCAGTGGAGACACAGCAAACCCAGCTCCCTTAGCAACACCAAAGTGCTGGAGGGTTGCATCAGTGTCCTGGAGAGCAACATTTCAGCTGAAGCTCAAGTCCCCATTACCCAGAGATGACAACCCCAGGCAGGTGCAAGTCAACCTTCCCCATGCAACAAGCCCTCTGCCACCACCTTCATCCCTGGTGTCCCCTATGCCCCATGACCAACCTCCCCCTGCCTTGTCTCTCTCTGCCCTCTCCCTCCAGACACCATCACCTTAGCTGGTCCTTTCAAAATAGGCATTATTATAGATACTATACTTTTTTAGTCCTATTGTAAAGTGCTGAAAGATGTGAAATGAAAGGTATTAAATACAATCAAAGAGTTGAAAGACTGTGTCAACTAGACTTGAAGGGGTGATAAGAGGTTTTGCCTGGTTTCCCTCCATGTGATAGTCTGCACATGGCACGGCCTGGAGAGCACGAAAAGGGAAACAAGCACCAAACAATGACAGCCCTGCCTGCGTACAGCTCAGCCAACATGAAAAGAAAGGTCTTATGACAGGGTGAGCCCCCACCAAAAGCCCGAGCAATGGATAATGCCAACCTGCAGCTGAATAAAACATTAAAAGCCTCCGATAAGAAAAGACTGGGAGGAATTAGTTATACATCACCACCACCTGCTGGGTACCACAGGAAGGATCCCCAGCTGCTGCCACCTTGCCAGACAAGGTCACCCCAAAAAGCCTGCATGACCCCCCAAAAGCAGTAAGCTGCCTACCTCTTTGGCAGATATTGCAATGCAAGGAGAGCGGGCTCTGATCAGCAGCCTGCGAGCACCAGAATTTTAAAAGCATGTGTGAAGCTAATCTTTTTGTTACTGCATCAATCCCAGGCAAAATAACAGAGGGCTGGTGGAGGATGGGATTAATAAAGAGTTAAAGAAAGGTAAAATAATTAGGGTCCTGCTCATGGGGAATATGGAGAATGGGGCTTGTCAGAGCAGCTTGCTCTAATTTTTCGTGGAGATTACAAATTTGGCGGAGAGAGATAATAGCGTCCCTGTAATGTATTTAGGCTCTTGTAAGCCATTTGATCTGCCCCTGCTTGACACTCTGATTAATAAACCAGAGCTATAGCAAATCGACATGGCGCACAAGATGTGAGGAAAAGCAGCAAATGAGGACACCCAAATGGGATTAAAGAAGGGGAGCTGCCTCCACAAGAGCATTTCCTGGGGCATCCCCAAGTTCCATCCATCACATGTGCACGTGGGATGCGGGCAAAAAGATGCAACCCTCCTGTGAGTGGGGATGGCGTGGGCTGCACCAACCAGGCAGGAGCCCTGGCTGGGGGCAGCAGCTCTGCAGAGGATCTGGATGCTGCCCCAGGGGATGTTCTGCTTAGCCCTTGGGCTGGTAGAGCTGAAAAGCTTACTGCAACCCTGGATATGAGGAAGGGTGATGCCAGAGCAGATGCAGACTGTCTTTGTCCAGCCTCGGTGACCATGCATTGCCAGGACTGGGGTTTGAGGGATGTGCCAATGTAAGGTCCTCTCAGGAAGAATCACAGAATCATAGAATGGTTTAGGTTGGAAGGGACCTTAAAGATCATCTAGTTCCAACTCCCTGACATGGGCAGGGACACCTCCCACCAGACCAGGTTGCTCAAAGCCTGATCTTGAATACTTTCAGGAAGGAGGTATCCACAACTTTTCTGGGCAACCCATTCCAGTGCCTCACCACCCCCTCAGTGAAGAATTTCTTCCTAGTATCTAATTTAAATCTGCCCTTTTTCAGTTTGAAACTGTTACCCCTCATCTTATCACTACAGTCCCCGATAAAGTCTTTGTTCTTCTTTCTTGTAGGCCTCCTTTAAGTACTGGAAGGCTGCAATAAGGTGTCCCCTGAGGCTTCTCTTCTCCAGGCTGAACAACCCCAACTCTCTCAACTTGTCCTCATAGCAGAGGTGTTCCAGCCCCCTGATCATCTTCATGGCCCTCCTCTTGACTTGCTCAAGCAGGTCCATGTCTTTCTTATGCTGGTGGCCCCAAAGCTGGACACAGTACTCCAGGTAGGGTCTCACCAGAAGAGAGTAGAGGAGCAGAATCACCTCCCTCAGACTGCTCGACACACTTCTCTTGAAGCAGCCCAGGATGCAATTGACTTTCAGGACTGTAAGTGCATATTTCTGGATCATGTTCAATTTTTTCATTCACCAGCATCTCCAAGCCCTTGACCACAGGGCTGCTTTCAATCCACTCATTGCCCAGCCTGTGTTGATACCAGGGGTTATCCCAACTCAGGAGCAAGACCTTGCCTTGTTGAGCTTCACAAGGTTTGCACAGGCCCATCTCTCAAGCCTGTCCATGTCCTTCTGGATAGCATCCTGTTCCTCCAGCATGTTGACTGCACCACTCAGCTTGATGCCATCTGCAAACTTGCTGAAGGTGCCCTCAATCACACTGTCTATGTCATTGACAATGATGTAAACAGCATAGGTCCCAACACTGACCCCTGAGGAATGCTGCTCATCACTGGTCTCCACTCAGATATCAAGCTGTTGATTGCAACTCTCTTTGAGTGTGACCATCCAGTCAATTCCTTAAGAGTATGGTGAATCACACCCAGCACCCCTCCATCCTTGCTGACCCTTCGCAAACCCAAATCCTCCCACTACAGAGGATCTCAAGTAGTAATTAAAAGCGGTTGGTATTGAAGATTTGCACTTAGGCCTCATCAGTGGGCTGCCCTTCTTCCTCAGAGTTACAGGGAGTGTGACAAAGGCGTGAGAGATGCTAAAGGGCTGATGAGTTGGTGAGTGCTGTGCCTGAGATCTGGGCTGCCCCATTTCACCTCCCACCCCTTGCCGCTTGGCAGCACAGGGCTCAGTCCATCAGCATCCCCAGAGAGCCATCACAATGGAGCCATCCCCACCACCTCGGCCATTAGTCCCTAGGTCCTGGCACCAAATCAGCCTCACCACCCTAAGCACCCTCCCCAGACCACTGAAGAAATCCCAAAGTCAGGCTGCCTCCCTCTGCAGCTCCCACGGCCCCTCTGCTCCTGCCCTGTCCCCCAGGAACAGCCAGGAACTTTGGATGGAAATGCTTTTTCATCCAGAAAATGCCAGTTCATCAAAACACTTCCTAATAAAAGGTCACTTCAGAGGAATTTCTCTTTCCAAAAACCTTCTGTGGGGAAAAAAAAAAAAGACAGACATGCAATGGTTTAACTATCCTGTTTCAACATCTTTAAAGGAAAAATAAATCTTTTTCCACCCCCAACCCCCCCACACAGGTGCCAAATGACTTTTCATTTGGAAATGGAAGATCGTTATCATCTTCAAAAAAATCAAATAGAAAAGGGTGAAAACAAAAGAAAATCTCTGGAAAACGTTAAAGTGAAACACTTGGCTGGGTTAAACGCAATAAGCAGGATCTGGGCTGCACTTGTCAGGTTCCCCAGGGTGGCTTTCACCCCAGCTCAGGACAGAACAAGAGTCCCAAGTCTTGACAAGCATCCCAGGACAGTGCAGCTGATCCCCACACCACATCACAACATAGGCTTGGCAGGACACAGGGACGCTGTTAAACATCTTTCCACCCGTTCATTTGCCGGGAGCAGAGACCCCACAACTCACGACATGTCAGAGCTGCAGAGCTTCATTGGCCAAAGTTGGAGATGGGCTGAGGGACCCTAGGGGGCACAGGTCTCACTGGGGGTACAGAACAGCACAGATACCAGGGTGAGAAGCAGGGGGCTGGTGTTTCTGTTCCAGCCTCCCTGCCCGTGCTCGCAGCCCCCCAACATCATCCCCACCCCTCAGCTGTTACAGTTTAGGCTGCGTGGGGAGTGGGAATGCCAGCAATCAGGCATCCAGAAGGGGATCCAGGCCCGGTTCAATATTGAAAGAAGAAGGGCTTTGAAAGGAGTACATTCATTTTCCCGTTTCGTCCGTTGCCAAGAAAACCGGGGGGATGGAGGAAGGGGCGAAGGGGTGGGGGGGAGCAGTGGAAAAAATGTCTTGGCTGGCCCTCTCTGCCTTTTATCTCGTGGGCAGCCTGCCGAGACAGGGTCTTCCCCCCGCTGAGCCCGCTGGCAGATCAAATGAAAGGAGAGAAGAGTTATAGCCCTCCCCACTGCGGCCCCCTCCCAGCAAGGAAAAGGAAACAAGGAAAAAGCAAATGGCCCACAATGCCAGCAGTCCTCACTCGAGCTGGAGGGCAACCGGTCACCTCCCCAACATCCGTGGAGAGCCAGGTGACATCCCTCCAATTGGCAAAGGGAACCTCAGAGAGATCCAGATGTGGTTGAGGGGAGCATGTCCCCATGAAAGGGACAGCTCTGCTCCATGGCCTTGAACCAAGGAAGAAGGTCACTGGTGGCCTCAGCAAGCATCTCCACAGGGTCCCGCTGTGCCCATTCCTCCATCATGCCAGGCCCTTCAGAGCCAGTTTTGAGCAAATAGCTTAATTAAATGCCTTTATTCCAAGGACTCCCTCTGTGTGTTTGTGTGTTTGTGGATTAGCAGTTAATACAGTAAGAGGCTTTATTGTAACTAAATTGATTTCTTCACCTTTTTTTTCCTTCCTTCTGTATTTTTTTTTCACTCTTCTCACTCACCAGACTGTCCTCCCTCATCACAGGTTCTCCTGTGGGGACCCTCACCTTCACTGCCAGTAAGGAGGTGATGGGAGTGTGAACACAGTCAGAACCAATCCAGAGAGCCTGAGGGACTAAGGATGCTGAAGGCGTCTTTTCTCAGGGAGGACAGGTAAGTGAGTGAGCTTTGGCTGTAACTGTTATATGGGGGAGAAGAGATTCCTGATGTTAGCATGCATGGTGGGCACGGGTTGGGCGGGGGGTTCCAGCCATCCTCAGACCAAGGACACCCCATTTCCCAAAGCAATGAGGACACAGGTGCCCAGAGGTAAACCCAGCTTCAACCCCACCTACAGACCCCCAAGGATTGCTTGGAAGAGTCTGTGAAATTCCACCATCTTTTTCTTTACAGTGCAATTCAACTTCCCTACATTACAATTAAATTGTTACCAGCCCATAGAACATTGATCTCATGCACAGGGTGCTTAACTCAAAGGCTATGACTGCAATAGATCCATGAGGAATCAGGACCAGGGAAGACCAGACTTTGCTGTTCATCATACCCAGACCACTCCAAAAGCACTCCAAAAGTTCTCAGTATTAACTAAAGAAGAAAAAAATAAAGCTAGGCAGGTAAATGTAGTTGTTGCCCAAGTTGGGATCTGAGCAATACTCTCAGCTTTCCAGGATGGGCATAGACCTATGCTGCTTCCTTCTCCTTCTCCTTCTCCTTCTCCTTCTCCTTCTCCTTCTCCTTCTCCTTCTCCTTCTCCTTCTCCTTCTCCTTCTCCTTCTCCTTCTCCTTCCTTCCTTCCTTCAATCCCCATGCCTCCTGCCCCAGCCACAGGTGGGCAGAGATACTCTCTTCCCTTCCCATCCCCGGGCAGCAGGAGCTGAAGCCATAATTAAACTTGGATGGAAGGAACATGAATCACGGGGCTGTTAAAAAAAGAAAAGAAACGAGGGTACCTGTGGGATTACGCGAGCCAGAAAAATGCAAAGCCGGCTTCCAGCCGCCCATAAAATAGATGCCGTCTCCTTTCCCATTGGCAGGGTTTGGCTGAGCACAAAAGGCAGGGAAGAGGATTTTTATGGGAGTTATTTATAGCCTGGATGAATAGCGATGTGTCTGTCGGTGGGTTTCTGCCTCTCAGCGTGTGCTGAAGTTGGGCTGAGCAAGGGATGCCAGCCTCGGTGGGTGCCACCACACTGGGTTTGGGATGGCACCAGCAAACCTGGTACAGAACTGGGCTCTGGCCAGCCCTTCCTGCAAGGACGGGGGTGGTGTCAAAGTAGGAGAAATTAGGAGGAAAAAGGATGGGAAGGAGCAACAAGGGGCAGCTGCTTGCCCTACAGCAGCTTCACCTTGGCCAATGTCACCACACACCTGCATGGGGACAAGCAATGGGCCATCCCAGCCCAAGAACCACCACATCACGTTCACCCATGAGATATGCATTGTCCCTTCCCCGCTAACATCTTCACTTTTGGCCTGGATGCTTTTTCTCCCTTTCCTGGTTTGATTGAGACATCTGAGAAGCCTTTCCCCCCAGGAAGCTGGTGCAAAGATTCATCTCTTTGTGAACAAAATAAGTTAAAACTATCACCAAACTCCAAGTGAAGCTCAAAAGTTGGCACTTCAAGGAGCACATTCATTAAATAAAAGTGGGGAGAAAAAGAAAAAGGGAGAGAGGAGGAGGAAGGAAAAAAAAGATTACCTTGCTGAATTAATCAGGCTTCACTGTAATGTTCAGCCTCGGATTTTATTTCCTGTAATAAGTCCATTAATACGGGTGTCTATAGCAGGGGGCTTTTAGCAGCAGGCACCATTAGTGTAACGAGGAAGGGCTAATAGAGTTTTATTGGAATTTTTACTTCAACATCACAGCCTTTTAAAACAGCTGTCTCAATAGGCATTATTATTCTGATTAACATTCAGACAGCACAAATCATAGTGATGCCCTTGGTGTCCCGCAGGCTTTGTCATAATCGTTTCAAGTCCCTGAAGCGTTGGCTAGCCCTCGGGGTGAGGGGAATTTTAGACCCTGGCAGAGGTTGGAGGTCATTTTTTTTTCTCCTGTGCCAAAGTATCAGCTACCTCTGAAGGGGTCTGCCAGGCTGCAGTGGAGTGGGGTCCTGCTGTTACCAAAGTGCAGTGGAAGCAGCTGGAACTGGCCAGATGCTTTTTGAGCATCCCTGATCCTTGGGGGAATTTGAAAGTGGGATGGGGAGGGTTAAAAAGCAAGCTGGCATCCTAGGTACTCATCCTGGCTTTGTTCTCACTCTGTATCTTGCACATGTGAGAATTCAAATTTTAATTTTTAAAATTAAATTAGATTTGATGGATTTTTAATTTTTTTTATCATTATTATTTTTTTCTGTGTTAATTAAATATTGGACCAGCAGTTTGGGTGCACAAAATCAGCACTTTGCTGGACAGCATTGTTTCAGGGAAGCAGACAGCACCAGGGCAGGAAAAGGTTTTCCTCTTATTTGCAAGATCCATGCCAGGTGGGATGGAGCCAGATCCCAGCTGGAGGCACTGTGAGAGTGTCACACCAGGGGTGTCACACTGGTGGTCATACAGCCCAGGAGCATCTACAGAGCTGGCACAGGGGTTCCTACTGGCTGGTCAGCTGAGGTGGATGGGGTCTGGACTTGGTATTATTGATCCTATTTGAGCCATGGAGAAACTGTGGCACAAGGAAAAGTGATAACTTGCCCACAGAGACAACACAGGCAGCCCAGGAGTCCTGCCTCCCAGCCAGCCCAAGCACATAATCAGGAGGGAGCAGACGAGCTGCCATGAGTTATAGACAACTGCGAGCAAAATAAGTGAGAGATTAAACACCAAACGCAAACAGGCTGCAAATGCACTTTTGTTCTTAATCTGTCACGTTTTGTTCCACAGGGGTAATTTAGGAGGATGTTTTATGGCAATCAAGCGTGGCAGCGTGTGTGGGGAGCAGCAGCTGGCTCATCTCAGCTCCGGTCCTACCCTGCAGGGTTGAAACCACCCTGGGTGCACTGGAGCAGGTGGTTTGGCTTGGAACTGGGCAAGTGAGTCTGAGGGTGCTGGGCAAGCTGGAGATGAGCTAATTACTTTCTCGTTAACATCTAACTGTAATGTCTCCACCTCCTCCACTCTCCCAAGGGCTCTGCCTCTGCCAGGAGTCACATCATGCCCAGTTGAACTCCAAGAGGTGTCTTTCCACCTTGGTTTTATCCTGGAATGTCATTGTTTCCCTGCTCCCAGGGTTTTCTTCCTGCCTCCTCAGCACCACTCAATACAATTAGCAATAATTTACGGCTTCCTTCTCTAGACCATCGACAAAGGGGGATCCCTCCTTCCCAGTGGCCACAGGATAGGCATAGATGTTTGTGAGCTCTCGCAGCTGGCTCCAGCAGCAGAGGTGTGCCAGGCACAGATGAGGTGCCCAATCTTGGCTATGTCAGGAGCTGGCTGGATTTCACATCCAGCTTGGGCCCTGCAAAAGCTCCTGCCTCCTCCCAGTATCTCCCCTGCTGGTGAGTAACCCCCTTTAGCAGTCAAGCATGTCAGCTGCCCCTAGCTCAGACTAGCCCCCTGTCCTCCCATCCACGCCTACCCCCCTCCCTCCACAGATGGTTGTTTGAGGTGAAACCCGCAGGAATCTGGACTCTCCTTGGGCTCTTCTTGGTCTAAACAGAAGCCCCCAACCCCAGGATGGGCTGCCAGGGTGCAAGAGAGGCTCAGAACCACATGCAATGGTAGGTCTCCATTGCTGAGAGCCAGGTCCCAAGATACCTCCCCAACCCCAGGCATGCAGGAAGTCTGGTGGGAGCTGTTCAGTGACTACACGGATACTGCAGTGTGATGGTATTTAATTACCTGCATGTCTCAGATGATTAACAAATTCTACTCCTGGGGCTGCTGTCCAAAAGCCCATGCAGAGCCCCATGGCTCGCTGCTGGCAGGCAGCATCCAGACATCCCAATGTGCCCACCTGGGACCAGCAGCCCTCCCGTGACACATGGTCCCTGAGGGCTCTGAAAATGGCTTACAGGGAGGTCTCAGTGACCATCAGCAGAGGAAGAAACACCAGCTGGCAGAGGCATGGGCAAATCACCTCCAAAATTATTGCCTGCTGATCTCAGCCATTTGGAAAGTCCCTGCCAAGGCAGTTGCTGGAACTCCTGGGGAGATGCCCCAGGCAGCCCAGGACAAGATGGGTGCTGTTTGCTGACCCAGACATTGCTCACATGCTCCTGTGTGTCTGTCTAAGCAAAGATCTAAAAGTGATTTGGAGTTTGTTTTTCATTCTCCTAGCATAGCAGATCTCCCTGCAGCACAGAGCTGCCTGCTGCAGGGCACCAGGATGTTTAGCATCTGCTTAAAATTTTTAATTGTTTTCATGTTAAGCGCCTGATGGTGTCATTTAGATAGAAGTAGGAGGGATTTAGCCTTCCCTCCATTTCTCTCCCTCTCCTCCTCCCTCTCTCTCCTTCCCTCTCTCCCTCCTTTCTTCCCCTCCCTCCTTCCTCCCTAAAAGTTTACTAATTCCTTCTTTATTACATTCCTAAAAGCCCCATTCTGTCACAGGCAGCAGCAAGCAAGGAGAAACTCAACGATAAGGGCAAAAACAACAGTAAAACTGGAATGAAATGACAGCCATAAACCCAGTACCAGGAGGGATGGTAAAACTGCAGTTTGGCAGGAGCCAGCAGGCCTGCACTAATACCTTTTTTTTTCTTATTAAAGCACTCTGGTCACAGATTAACTTCCTTTGCTCAATATTTATTGTCTCACCTGCACCGGAAGGCAGGAACGAGAGGGAGAGGAGTGGGCAGGACTGAGGACTTGAGATCTGCGGCAGGTCTGCAGCCTTTGGCAGCTGCCTAGGACACAGACAATGGTGACAAAAGTGCCTCCAGCAGTCACCCTCCATCATTGAGTGCTCACGCCAAAAGACCCCTGTGCACCATGGCAGCATCCCAGAGCAGCATCCCAGAGCTTACTCACGGTCACAGGAGTCAGTGTCAGAGCTAGGGATGCTCTGGGTCTCCCAAACAGGCAGGTCAGGGGTGACAATGGAGACAGGCACTGCTAAACCAAGATGAGCACATTGGTTTCTCTCAGTCAAGCCAAAGCCCCAGCAGCTTGGAGGAAACCACATCCCTTGGTAGACTGACCCAGTTGTTTCAGTGGCATCAGAAAACAGGATGGAAGTGAGACTAAATTCCTGGCCACCCCCACTCAAGTGTCTCTACACCTCCACATCCCCCCTTGGGCTTATCCCTTGCTCTCTGCAGATGACAGAACATGCTGGCCTGGCACAGAAGCATCTTGGCCCTTTCCTAATCTATCACAGCCCTCTTAACATACCATAGAGGTAGCAAACGCCTCCATGGGACCTTAATGCATTTTTAATGCATTAATTCAATGCTTGAGCTTCATCTCAGCTCCTCTCGCTCACCCCATTGCCTGCCCTGATCATCTTTCCAGAGCAGTTCAGGCCAGGGATTGCAGAGGATGCATTTGCCCTGGATGCTGGGAGAGAGGGGCTCAGGACAAGGGTGACCCCATCACAGGGACACTTTTCTCCAGATCCCTAACAGCTCCCCTGTGGAAGTGAAGTGGCATCGAGGCACATAATCCCTACAGACCTCAGCTTTCCTTTGATGCTCCAAGGTCAGGAGCAACAGCCAGGCGCCCCATAGCCCCTTCACTCCACCATCCCGCACCCAGCTAGACATTTGTAATTTCTTTGCCATAAATGACTTTTTGATTACAAGCAGACTGTAACTACCAAAATATAAAAGGCTTCAAGGCTTTATAGCACAGCAGTGATGCTTCCTATGAATTGCAATGCCTTTGCACCCCCAGCAGCCCCATTTTCACCAGCCCAACACCTCCCTGTGCCACAGGAAAGGCTCGTTGCTCCTTTCCAGCCTTTCACACCCCCTCACAGAAGCTAAAAATATTGGGGCAAATGAAGGTGGGTCTGTCACAAGGACGAGGTGGCTGAGTGTAGCCCTGGTTGAGCTCCCACACCCAGCTGTATCCCCCACTCCTCCTCCACCTGCTACTGACTTCCACCCTGGATGTTCCAAATGTTTTTTGGAAGGGGAAAATTTAATTTGTATTTAAAAAAAAATAAAAATTCTTACACCATCTCTGAGCTATTTTAGCAGCAGCTAAACTCCAGCAGCCACTACGTGCCAGAGAGGGCATCCCAGCATGGGTACCAGTGTTCCTCAGCACGCATCGCCTCCCCAGCCTCCACCCTAAATCACAGCACAACAAACAGGCTGTTCATTAGGCGCTGTTTAATTAAGCAATATGGATCCTGCCTCAATATTTACAATCCCACTTGTTCTGATTTATTAGAGAGAGAGCCTCGTTTTTAAAGACGGTGACTGTAAAGTTTAATACCGCTTGACTTACTGCGAGTTTCATTTACGGCCCCGGGCCGAGGTGCAGCAGCCCAGGCTGGGGGCTGGTGGGCTATTAAATCAGAGCTAACTGCGCATGCAGGGAGATGACTAGCTTCGTTACAACCGGTTCAGCAGCTAATTACCCCAATCTGGATTCACACATTTAAGCCAATTCGTTGCTGCTTTTCCAGGGCCCTGGGGAAGAGCGGGGAAGTTCGGAGGATGGCACTTGTTGTGATGAGAAGGGATGGGCTCTATGAGGGGGATGGTTGTAGAGCCCAGATGGATGATACTTGGCCCAGGAGGGAAGATATCAGTCGGCAGGACAGATTCTGAGCTGGGCATCCACCACGCCATGCAGCGGAATGCTGTGTACAGTGATGGTTCCAAGCTCCAAAACTCACCCACCACATCATCCCCAAAACCCTTAGGTACCCGGGGTGCCCTCAGGCTGGATGGTGGGATGGTTTGTGGTCTCTGGGAGGATGGGGTCAGCATGCAGGAGGGATGCATCCAGCCTGGCTCTGAGCCTCATGCTGGCCAGGGTTTTCTCCCTGCTCCAGTCCCATGAGTAGGGATGGGGGAGTGATGCATAGATGGGGCAGAGAAGACACAGCCCTCCCCACAAATTGCCATCTTGTAGGTAGGAGGAGAGCATTCCTCTCTTTGCAGCATATTTCTAACCCCCAGGAGTCCACTCACAGACTTGACAAGGATAGGGGCCTCATTAATGTGTTATGAGAGTGGCTCTTTAGTGACAACTAAACGCTATTTGCGCAAAGGCATGATGGCAGATGGTGCGGGGCACCATCCCCCCACATCAGCCATGCAGCATCACTGTCCAGGACCTACCCCTGCATAGCTCTGGGGCTTCCCTAGGGAAGGGGCTTCAGGGGAGGAGAGCATTAAACTGGCTGCAGCATCCCTCAGCTCAGCCCAGGAACCAGGCCGTAAGTGGGCACAGGAAAGGGGAAAGGGGACAGGAGCACCATGAGCAGGAGCCCCTTGGCAACCCCGGGCTAGCAATGAACTAGCCCCTGCTGCATCCCAGCTGCCCTGCACAGCAGCCCCAGTACCCACGGCAGGCAGGACAAGGGCTGCAGCTCAGCAGCACCAGGCAGAGGGGAGGAAGAGGAGCTCCAGGGCCAAGCAACCCCACCACCAGCCTCCATGCAGTAAGTTTGCCAGCCCCTAGCCCTCTTCCAGCAACTGGCTAAACCTTGGGCGGCATCAGTTCCTCCCTGCTTCCCAAATCCTCCCAGAGCCTGCAGCGCCCAGAGACAGGCTCAGAGCTCCCCCCAGGGAGGAAGAGGAGACAACGCAGAGTCAGGGACAGCAGCAAGCAGCACAGAGCTGCCAGAACATCCCCTGCAGCCCCCGGTATTATCCACCCTGCAGTACTTGAGTGTCCCCACAAGAGACCCCAAACCTCCCACCCATGGCTGAGAGCCAGGAGGGCAAAGGCAGAGGCACTTTGCTTCAAAGTTTTATTGTCCAAGGGGTCGGTGCCTCTCCATGGGACAGGCAGCATTCCCAGTCCCACCATAACACTGGACTGGTAAAACGGGCAAGCCCTGTAGTGGTGGTAGGAGCACACTGCAGAGGTGGAAGACACAACCTGAGATGGGGAAGGAAACAGAAGGCACAGCACCATCTTCGCGAGGATGCCACAGGATTATAACTGGGGTACCTGAACAGACAAAACCAGTCGCCAAGCTGGGCCAAGCCGCAACAAGGCTCAGGAGTAGTTGGGAGATCAGAGGGTATGTAAGCATTACAAGTTCCCAGACCTCAGCTCTCACCACCCCCAGGTGATTCCCCTCCCTGACCTCACCAAACACAACTGAGAACTGGTTCTGCTGCTCCTCATCACATCTTCTTGGCCCTCTCCTTGTAGTGCACCTCGGGGAGGTTCCTCAGGCGCTCAGCCGCCTGTGGACACAACAGAGGGGCGGCCAGTGGCTGGTAGAGAACCCCCTGGCTCCCCACAGCTCCCCTCGAGTTCTGCTCACCTGCTCTGGAGTGAGGTCCCGCTGTGCCTGCGCCAGCATCTCGTAGCCCACCATGAACTTGCGGACAGTAGCGGAGCGGAGCAGCGGCGGGTAGTAGTGTGCATGCAGCTGCCAGTGATCACACTTCTTCTTCATGTAGGAACCCGTTGGGGCTCCTGCCAGGGATGCAGCTGCTGCATGAGCCCCAAGGAGGGGACGGGGACGCAGATGAGAGGGTTGTGGGGGTCCCCCAGACATGCCACTCACCATGCCAGCCCATGGAGTATGGGAATGAGACTTCAAAGAGATTATCGTACTTGGTGAGCAGCCTCTTCATGATGGAGGCCAGGCCTGCAGGGGGGTGCCAGAGAGTCATATCCTGAGCTGGCCAAGGGCAGGCAGCACAACAGGGCTGCGGGTGTCACCCTCAACACAATCTCCCTGGGTGGACATCAGTGACAGGCAGGAGGGAGGTATGTCCCAGTTCCCACCCACCCAGCCCACACAGTCTGACAAACAGCAAGAAGCCCCATTCCTCATCAGCTAGCACCCTGAAAGTATGGGCCACCATGTACTTCATCACCCCAAAAAGGACACCAGTTCCCCCACCAGTGCTGGCTATGCCTAAATACCCAGTTCTTGTCCTGGCATAACGGGGTGCCAGTCCCCCCTCAGGCCAGGCCCAGTAACCCCATACCCCAAGGGGACAAGGACCCTTCAGCACCAGCAAGGCTGCCTCCTAACTAAGGCTGAGCCCAAAGGACATGGGATGGGGGCTAATGAGATGCAGAGCCACTCACTGTCCCTCTCGCTGCTGCAGAGGTCCTGGAGGCGGCAGACATGGCGGCGGGGCAGCAGCAAGGTCTGGTAGGGCCAGGTGGCCCAGTATGGCACCACAACCAGCCAGTCCATGTTCTCCAGCACCAGCCGCTCCTGTGGGACACAACACTTGGTGGAGACACATACAGCCCCAATGCCCCAAGGATGGACACTCCACTCCCGAAGACCCTGCTCTTGGGGGCTCTGGGGTCTACCCCAGCACATACCCAGCTCCCATGGAGGGGATATGGGCAACAGCCACATCCTCACCTTTCGATGAGCCTCTTGGTTGGCATACTCCAGCAGCATGGGCACACCGTGCTGGCTCAGGTACTGCTGCTGGGTCCGGTCCTCCAGACACGCCTCATTCGGGAGGAAGCTGCTGGCCCACACCTGGGAGAGACATCGGGGAACAGGGCTGAGTTACCTGTACCCCACTTTTGCAGGGGTGCCCCAGCCTCGCTGCTTATCTGCAGGACTGTGCTGCCACCAGGTGGAGAGTCCGGCAAGTGGCAGCTACAGGGGACAGTCCCCAGGGAGGGAAGTGACAGGACAGGCATGGGGTAACCTCACTGCACAAAGCTTTGGGACCAGAGTGGGGGGATTTCCATTCACATCCTGCCCCCCCGAGTTCGTTGTAGGGTCACCCACAGGAACATGCGATTAAGCCAGACCACGGGTGGGACAGCCTCACCTGGCAGTGGGGGTGCGGGTTGGAGCAGCCCATCATTGCTCCCTTGTTTTCAAAGATCTGCAGAGGAAGAGGTGCAGCCAGCAGGTCCCAGCCCCAAGGTGCCCACCGTGGGCTGTTGTGGTGTCACTGGCACACCAGGAAACCATGCCACAGGAGAGTGGAGCCTCACACTCATGTGGAAAGGCTCAGGGGGGTGTGAGGTAGAGACAGGGGACCCACAAGCCACAGGGATGGTCCCAAACCCAAGTGCTGCAAGAGCACCCAGCCCTGGCCCCGCAGCTCCACCCAATCCCCCCAGGCCAGAGAGAGAAGGGCAGCTCCCACCAGCCTCAGACCTGCACCCAGGGGTAGTTGGCACCCAGATCAGCCATCAGCTCTGCCCATGCATCGATGACAGCCCGGATCTCTGCCAGTGACATGAGTGGCAGTGTCAGGTCCGACCAGGGGTGGAAGCACATCACTTTGCTGCAGAGGAGACACACATGGCTATGATGTAGAGCATCTCTGGAGATCCCAACAGCCCCACCAGATTGCGGTGGAATAGGGGACAGCAAAGAGACCCCCAGAATGCCCCCAAAACAGAGCAGGTGTGCATAGAAAAGGCAGCACAAGGAGGGGAGTAGGTTCAGTCCAGCTCCATCCCATAGATCCTGGCTGACATGGCAGCCCAGCCCCCCCTGGAGCTGTGGGGGTACTCACCACGCACCCCGGGCTGCTGCTGCTTGAAACAATGGGTGATCACTGTCACCTGTGAAAGGACAGAGGGTGGAGGGGGAGGTGCTGGAGTAGCACTCATGCCTCTCCAGGCCACCCTGCAGCCCCTCAGAGCCTGAGCCTGAGTGTCCCCAACAGCCTGCTCTCCCCACAGAAGTTACCAGGCTCGGGAGCATCGGGCTGCAGCGCCGGGAAGTCATTTGGGAAGACAAAGGTGCCCTCGTACTGGGGGTTCACCTGCCGAGGAGAGAGACGGGATGAGGGCGAGACGGGGCATCGAGGGGAGAGCCCAGACGTCTGGGTCTCTGGTGGTACCTCGCCGTTGGCCCGGGTAGCCCCGGGGCAGAGCGGGTTTTTGGGGTCCCAGCGGGGCACATCCTCGGGGGGCGGCTTCTCCAGCTGCCCCTGCCAGGGTCGCTTCACCCGGTGGGCCGACACCAGCACCCAGTCGTCCCGCAGCGGGTTGTAACGAGCGTGCTGGTGCTCTGGGGGAGAACAGAGAGGGAGAGATGGAGAGGGGCAGACCCCCCACCCACCACACCCTAACCCTGCAAGAGGGCCTGCACCCGCCTGATGCCCCTCTCAGCTTCACCCCTTCCTCCCTGCCTCACGACAGCGGGGGTTCACTGCCGGAACCCCGCATCCCGGGCAGGGAGGATCGCCGCAACCTCCCCTTCCCGGGGCCGGGCTGGGGTCCGAGGGGAGGCAGCCGCAGCCGTACCGCTGGCGCAGAAGCCGGAGCACCCCCGGGCCTCTCCCTTCGCCGCCATGCCGCGCCGTTCCCAGAAGCCCCGGCGGGCCCGACTTCTTCCCGCCGCCGCCGCCCCGCCCCGTCGCGCCGGCGCAGGGCGGCCCGTGGCCGGGCATGGTGTGGCCGCGGCGGGGGCGGTTCCGCTCCCCGTCCCGNGGCCACGGAGATGTGGGACCGAGAGGGGTGGGGATGGGGAGCGGGAGGCGGAACCGGGAAGGGGGCAGAGGGGGTTGCAGCGGCCTGGGCTGGGGAGGGAACTCGTAGTGAGTTGGTGGGATCGAGGAGGTTCCGGTACAGGGGGGTCGGGATCGTGGTGGGATCGGGACTGGGGTCAGGGAGCGGCCATGGGGCTGGGACTGGGGCAGTAGGACCGGTAATGGGATGGGATCAGTACTGAGGAACCGGGACAGGAGCATGGGGGAATGAGACGAGAGCAAAGGAGGAATGGGGACTGAGGCAGCAGCATCACCCAGCCCGGCTTGGTGATAAGGTGGCTCTCTCAGGGCTGGGGCTGGGTAGCAAGCCCTAGCTAGGGCTGGAGGCAAGGGCTGACCCCAAAGGACGCAGGGTGTTGTAGTCGCAGCAGATGGGTGTGCATGTCATCGGGGCAGGGTCATTGTCATCTTGCTTGGGTCCCTCATATTGCCCAGCACCTGCGATGGGCTGTAGGACTGGAGCACTCGGTGCTGCGCATCCTCCATCACCATCTGGGGAGGTCGTGGGGCTGGGTCAGTGGCTGTGGGGGCTGAAGGCTGGAGAGAGAAGACATCTTCCCTAGGTGGACCCCTCCAAGGATGCGTTGGGACTCTGGAGGGAACTCGGGGGGGCTGAAGGCTGGAGACAGGAGACATCTTCCCTAGACGGATTCCTCTAAGGATGTGGTGGGACTCTGTGGCTGTGGAGGGGATTCAGGGTGGGGCAGCAAAGCTTGCTTCATGCCAGGGACTCATAGGAACACTGATGCTTCAGGGCTGGACCATGAGCTGGCTTTCTCCAAGATCATCGTAGAGCTACGGAAGAAGCACCCAGGCCACATCCTGCCAGATGAGGACCTGCAGTGGGTGTTCGTGAATGCGGGTGGGTGGATGGGCTCCATGTGCCTCCTGCATGCCTCACTCACCGAGTACGTGCTGCTCTTTGGGACAGCTGTCGACACTGGGGGCCACTCAGGTAAGCAGGGGGACAGGGCTGGTGAGCAGGGGGTTTCTCTGAGCTCTTTCCACCCCTGGTCCAGCTGCCCTGGCCATGGTGTGCCTGACACAGGGAGCCTGCTGTTTCCCTTCTTTTATGGGGTGCACAATGCTGGAAAACGGGAGTCCTTTGCATGGGAACCAGCCCCCATGATGTCCTGCAGGTCCCCATGCATGCCACGCTGTGTGGCCAGGACTCTCTGCATCCAGCTGGCAGGCAGTGGCAGGCATCACATCTCCTGGAGCTTCAGCAGGGAGTGAATGCCAAACACGCTGGAAATTATGGGTCTTAAGGGCACCAAGTAGCCTGGGCTGGTGGGATATGACCAGTCACACAGGCAGCCTGGGTACCTGACCCAGCTGCAGTCCTCCATGTGTTGAGGTCCTGGGGCTGTCATCCTTACCCCTGGAGGACTGTTCTGTGGTTCAGACCTAGGCTCCTCAGCTATTCCTGACAGGGTTGGGCTGAGCCAATGCTGTCTTTTCTTCCACAGGTCGGTACTGGGCAGATATCTCTGACACCGTCATCTCGGGGACCTTCCGGCAGTGGAAGGAAGGAACCACCAGAAGTGAGATCTACTATCCAGGTAAGCACAATGGCCACAGCTCACTGCAGGCTGCATCCACATCCTGGGACACAGCCATTCTGTGGTCTAATCCTCCACTGCCTCCACAGACCCTCTTCTGAGCTGGCAGAAGCCAAGGGCTCAGGATGGGGCAGTTTGTGTCCCCAGGGACACATCCCAGTGAATGCCAGTAAGACAACAATGAGCAATACTGGGGAGGGGTTGGGGTGCTCAGCCCTGAAGATCCTGATCCTACATGTCCTCTCTTTGGACATGATGCGGGACAGCCCCTGGGAGCCGTGCTGGTTCTGTGTGTTGGCAGGGGACACCATCGTGCACCAGGCAGGAGAGGCCACATCAGTGCAGTGGAGCGCAGGCACCTGGATGGTGGAGTACGGCCGGGGCTTCATCCCTTCCACACTCGCCTTCGCCCTGGCTGACACCCTCTTCAGCACTCAGGACTTCGTCACTTTCTTCTACACCCTGCGTGTCTATGCCAAGGGCCTGCTCCTGGAAGCCAATGCCTTCTTCAGCACCTGGGGCTGCTAAGCCCAGCTTGCTGGGGCACCCTGCTGGGCACAGCTGGCTCCTCTCCTCCCAGCCTTCCTCCCTCTTTTTCCTCCTCCTCCCTAAGCCCAGGCTCTAGCAGAGGCAGCAGGAGACCCCCTGTGCCTCTCTCAAATTGCACTGTCCTACCCCATGGGCCAGCTGGGTGTCAGGACAGAGGGACCATGGTGGTCACAGCAGTACAGACCACCAGTGCTCTTTACTACCTGCCTCTTCCCCCTTTTGATTGGAGTCATGTCCATCCCTTGGGGCTGGAGTGGCCTTGTGGTGTGTGAACACCCCTGTGTGCCTTCAAGCACGCAGCAGGAGAGGGGCTGGAGCTGGCTGTCCCCAGGATCCACAAAATTTCTGCAGCTCCTGAGACATCAGGATGAGGATGCCACTCTTGGGACAGGGTGCAGAGGGTGAGCTGGGCCAGAGCACCCATTGTAAAGGTCAGCCAAGAAGTTCCCCATCTCTCTGGCAGCCTGCCAGGACTGCAGGCAGCGCAGGGCGCTGTGTCCAGCTGGCAGCACCTCCCATGGCTCCGTCCCCGCTGACGTGGGTTGGCAGCACACAGTGTCACCCTGGCATAGAGCAGGATCTGCGCTGGGACCTCCCAGCAGTGAGGGGATGCCCTGCCTCTGTGCTAGAGATCCCTCCTGGTCCCCTGTGTGTCACCTACCCCAGGGGGCTGGAAAAGGGTCCCTTTCCCACAGTCCCCTCCCTGTAGTCCCCCCAAGGGGGAGAGCCACCGTCTGTCGCCTTAACCAAGAGCCTGTTCTGTGTGGCCTCTGGGCTATGCACGTACCTAGTGTCTGCAGGTGCCCAAACCTCTGTACTAGCTCAGGATGGGATCTCGCCCCTCAGAATGCTTCCCCTGGCTGTGAGACCCCCCTGGGGACAGCCATCCCACTTGGCTCCCGGTGTGGGATCCCGGGTGCCGAGGGAGTGCTGTGGCCCCTTGACCAAGCCCGGCTGCGGACCCCTTCTTGCAGCTGGGTGGCTGGACCCATGTGGGCTCGTTTGGTGGAGGGCTTTCACCTCCATGCTGCTGCCAAACCAATGTGTGTGTCCCTGGCCACCAGGCCTGTAGCATGTTGCTCCTCCTGCTCCCCAGACTGTCCCCATCCTGCCGACTGGCAGCCCTGCACAGGGCTACTTCTGAATTTGCCACCTGAAGAGAAATCAGTAATAAAATTGTTTATCCCATTTGCTCGGGTCCTCAGGAGAGTCTCAGGTGTGCTGAACCCCTGCCGTGGGGAGTGATGCTGTATCTGACCACCTCTGGGCTCACTGGGGGTCCTGCTGGCAGCTGGGGACAGCTGAGTGTCCCCAGGGAAGCCAGCATCATCCTGCCCGGAGTCCTGGAAGCTGGAGGGTGCAATGCTGAGCAGAATCTGCCCCATCTCAGCTCCTGGGGACCAGCAGGAGATGGTGCTGTTTCTCCTCTCTCTGCTGCAGGACCAAAAGCCTGGGTTGGTGCCAGGGCCCTGCTTCCATGGGGGCCCCAAGAGTCTGGGGGCTTCGTCCTTTTGGGGGACAGTGGTGATGCTGGGCATGTGGCCCTAAGGGTGGGTGGACCCAGACATAGCAGGTTGATGGTTCTGAGAGGTTTACACAGACACACACACAGGTGCACTCTGTAGAGTGAGGAGGGCACAGGAGGGAAATGGGGTGTGCAGGCTGTGTGCATTCTTGTGTGCATGCACCCATGCCAGCAGACAGGTTGCATGCACACGTGTATAGGTGCAGGTAGAGTGGTTTTGTGTGTGTGTGCACGCTGGAAGGGCAGGTTGGCATGTGTAGGTGTGTGTATGCATAAAGTTAAAACAGTTTGCATGTGGGTGCAGGCACAACAGGTGGGGGTAGCACATGTGTGTGCACACGTGTGCACAGAAGTAGAGCAGTTGGGCATTTCTCCATATGGTCAGAGCAATTGCACACGTGTGAGTGCTCAGGCATGTATGGGTAGGACATCTGTGCATGCAGGTGTGTAGGCAGAAGAGGTGTGTATGTGCTTGTGCAAGTGAGAGGTGTGTGCACAGACTGGCAGGACAACCAGGTATACCTGAGTATATGTCCACATGCCTACAGGCAGCCTGTGTGCGCACACGTGCACGTAGGCAGGCTGTGTTTGTGTGTCTGTGTGTGTTCCCATGGGCAGCAAAGCTGCCCTGGCCCCATGCCATGCCCGTTCCTTGGGGTTTAGTGGGGCCCTGTCGAGGAATACGAGCAATCCCTCGCCAGCCCGCACGGGAAGGCGCTAACTCAGCAGCTCGTATCAATACCGCTCCACTTACAGCGAAGGCCACGTAATGAAAATCCGATGGGCACGCTGGTGGGAGTAAATAAGTATGCCATTAAAATGAGAAAATCAAAGCTCTGGACAGGTCTTTTCTCTTGCCCATTGATTTCTTTTATTACGGAAATATTGCTGCTAAATAACATTAGTGTGAACAATCTCAGCAGTGTTTTCCGTAGCGCCTGTGTCAATAACTCCATCATGGGCGGGGGATCACCCCCAGCCTGGCTGCGGGGCTAGCAGCCCTGTCCAGGCAAAGGGCTGCTCCAGGGGTGCCTTCCTCACCATCCCCAGCCCAGCTGGGATGTGTCCAGCAGAGAAACCAGGCAGCACAGGATGTCTCAGGCAGGTGCCACCAGGGTGGAGCTGGGCTGGGACCCAGGAGCCCTGGCTGCTGCAGCAAAGCAGCAGAGGTTGTTCACATCCCAGCACTGAGCAGGGATGGTGCCAGGCATTCAAGGGTCCCAAAAAGCAGCTCTTCCCTTCAGGGCACATGTTCACAGACTGTTAAGGAGTAGATAAGTGTCCCCAGTGACCAGCAGATGAGAGATGGGTCCTGGACACAGCATATCCCACAGGCTCTTGCTGCCTCTGCCCCTTCCTCCCCAGTACTCTTCATCCATGGCCAAGCCTGTGCTGGATTGACCCAGTTCCCTGTGGCTTGCCACCATTTGTTTCATATGGAGAAACTGAGGCACGAGGTGGGAACTCATCCACAGTCAGACAGCTCCAGCACAGTACCTGGGCCAGGGCCAGGGCTTGCACTCAAGCTGCCCCTCACCCCACTGGCTGCCCACATGCAGGAATCCAGCACCCTCTGAGATGCCTACAGGTGAAGGGACATCCTACAAGGCTGGAGGATGTGAACAGGACACAGGAGATAGGCATCCTTTGGTACCCAGAGGCTAGGTGGGACCCCAGGGCACCTCAAAGGACACCAAACCCCAGTGGGGTGGCTGGAGATGAACAAGGAGACGGCTACAGGCACCTGGACCATGGGACTGGCTCTATCCCAGCTCCAGCTGAAACAACGGCGAGTGGCATCTTCCCAGAGTCATCGGCAGGACAAATGCACATCGCTGCCCACCAAGCACCTTCCCCCTGCAGCTCGTTCTATCTTGCTGTCCCTCCACATGCAGTGGGTATTGATCAGCCCACAGGATCTATCTCCCGATTCCTCCTGCGGTATCTCTCTGCTCCAAGTATCTCTCAATCTGCTCCGCTGTCTGCTGTGCCCGTCTATACCTCCAGTATCTATCTGTGCCGCCTCCACTGCAGCCATCGATAGCCGTTTGTCTGGGGGATTTCTCTTTCTCTCCAGCTAGGAGCATCACCAGACCCCAGCAGCATAAAGATGCTGAGCGAGGGGGCAGAGGAGAGGGCAGTGAGAGCCTGAGCAAGGACATACTTTGTGACACGTGAAGAGCCCCAGAGCTGCTGTTGTCACTGCCTCTAGGGAGAAACTGAGTCATGCTGGTCCACCTGGGCCAGGTCCCTTCGTGGCCATGCCCAGGGTGATGGGACACACTGTACCCCATGCAGACCTCAGTGCAGCTGCTAGCCAGCCTAGCCACATCCCTCACCACTGAGTGCTGTGTAGACCCAAGCACCCCAAACCCTCTGCTTTGGAGGAGGGGAGCTTCCCCAAATGCCTGGGCCCCCGCAGGGCCATGGGGAAGTCCACTCATCATCACCACATCTGAGTCATCCCGCCAAGCTCAGCCTTCAGCCCCAGCTCTCTCCTTGCCCCAGTGTGCAGGGGAGAGGGCACAGCCCCCCACAGAAGGTGCCAGCAGCAGCACCAGGACGGGAGGCTGGAGCCATCTGTGATGGGGTCCTGTGAAACTAGTCCTGAGGGACAGCTGTCCTTAGGGGTCCCTCTGACATGGGGCCAGGGCCTATCATTCCAAGGACAATTCAACAGGAAAGTCGGCCTGCCACAAACAAACTGATGCTCAGAGGGTCTGTCAAGCACTGTGAGGTCCCTAACCCTGCCACAGTAGGATGGGATGGGCCAGTGCAAGCTACAGCTGTCCAGCCCTGAAATGGGATGGCTGACGGCTAATTTATCTCCTCTGCAAAGATAAACAGCGCCCGGGGGCCCTGCAGGGTCGGGAGCTGCCCCGCTCTCTGGGGAAGGGGCTCATTTTTCCAGGAGAGCCTCTCTGGTGAGGATGCTGCACAGTGCTGGGTACTGCTGAGCTGGCAGGAGCTTGAGGAGCCCTGGGGGTCACCAACACCGTGGCAGGAAAAGAGGCAGTTTCTCCAGAGATGCTCGTGGGAAAGCCAGAGAGCCCAAAAGCAGCAGCTTTTCCCTCAAAGGGACACAGTGAAGGTGGCAGAGGCCCAGTCTGGGCTGCAGAGCCTGAGAGCAAAGCCAGCTCCGTCTGCGGCCAGCAGATGTTTCCACAAGATGGTCAAAGTGCAAGGCAGGACTTGGCTCAAGGCAGCTGCCTCTGGCCCCTGCAACACACAGGTGTCCCTGGAGGGGACAGAGCCAGCAGCCCTTGGCACCCAGAGCTCCTGTCACCCCATGCCACCAACACCTAGTGCAGCAGCAATGAGGTTTTGGTGATGAGCTGCTCTGGCTGTGGGATGGGGCCAAAGCCACTGTCCCTTGTGTCCTGGTGTTCTGGGATAACAATGTTGCTCATCTCCCAGATACCTTGTTCAAAGCCCTGCAGCTGCCCTAGCCAAAACAGACCAGGGAAGAGCAGGCACCTCCTTTGCCTGCTACCACAGTTGCCTCCATAGAAAAAAGGGTTAGAAAAAAGATGGCAGGCAGACAGGCGGAGGGGGAGGGCAGGGACAATGTGGGGATGTTACCGGTGGGTCAAGTTCTGTGCTTCCCCAAGGGCTCTGGCCCACCCAGTGCTGTGGATGCAGTGGGTCAGGGTGCTGTGTGCTCACCCCAGCTTATGCCCTTTTGTCTGATGTCTGGAGATGCATTTAATGGTATCCTAGTCTCATTGCAAGGGGGGACATAGGGCAAGCCAGCAGCACCGTCCCTCCAGTGACAGAGGAGATGCATGGCCTCATCCTGCCCATGACAGGCAGGGACCAGGGCTTTGGGACCCTGTTTGGGGATACACTTGCAGACTGACCCCTCCAACTAGGGTCCAGGCACACAACAGCACCCCTCTGGAGGATCCCTCTGTGGCCCCAGCCTGTGGGCAGGTCTCAGGCCCCAGCACAGGGCACGCTGTGGTGATCTCCCAGCTTTTGAGGATGCACGTCTGGGCTCAGCACCTGGAGCTCACACAAAACAGCCCTTTGAACCTGCACAGGGATTGACAGGGCACATACACACCCACCTCCCCTAACACACGTGGGCACACTCCTGCCTGCACACACACACACACATGCCCTGCAGATTGCTTACATGTGAGCACACACACACACTCAGCTCTCTGAGCACACATATGTGTTGTCCTCAACAGCACACACACACATGTGCACACATGCACACACTCAGCCTCTCTGACAATACATACAGTTGCACATAGGTATGGAAATGACTCCATGCAACATACCCATGTTCTCCCAGGATGTACACATGCACATCTTAAATGCAGCATGCACAAGCACATGTGCAGGACACGTTCTCTTGTGCACACACATGCAGCGTGCTCACTTCTCCCAGTGTGCTCACATGCTCTGCACACATGTGGTGCACACATGCATGCTCAGATGCCCTGCACATGTGTGTGGTGCACACATGCTCACATGCTCTGCATACACATGTGCACACATGCATACTCAGATACTCTGCACACATGTGTGGTGCACATATTCATGCTCAGATGCTCTGCACACATGTGTGGTGCACACACGTGCTCAGATGCTCTACACACACACGTGATGCACACATGCATGCTCAGATGCTCTGCACACATGTGGTGCACGTTCCGCAGGCCCAGTGTGTGCACACATATGCACACACACAAGGACAGAGCAGTGGCACAGTTGCACACACTCACACCATCATAGAATCACAGAATGGCTTGGGTTGGAAGGGACCTTTAAATGTCATCTAGTCCAACACCCCTGCAGTGAGCAAGAACATCTTCAACTACAGCAGGTTGCTCGGAGCCATGTCCACAGCACACACAGATATCTACACATACACAGACCCCCCGCATATGTACGCAATGAGTGCAGCACCCTCTTACATACACACACCCAGACCACTTGCACACCCCCTGTGCTCTCCTCTCTCCCCACATATATACATGTGCCTACCTGGATCCTCTGCATACCCCTCTATGCACTCCCTCTCCCCACATACATACATATGCATACCTGGACCCCCTGCACACCCCCTCCGCACTCCCTTCACCCCCATGCATGCACACCTGGCCCACACACACACCCCCCGGCCCCTTCCCCTCCCGCAGGCCCAGCTCTCGGCCGCCCGGTCCTAGGGCGATCC